>JAHWFO010052585.1:0-20597 GCA_023313115.1 Rhysida immarginata | reverse complement strand
TGTAAGAAACGAATGAACGGATAGGAAAACGGATAGGAAAAGGAAAGGATAGGTAAATTGCATAGCTATCATTTCATAATGACGATTTCACTCATTGTTGGCGCTAATTTGATGCACGTGGGTGGGGTAATGTAAATCGTATTTCTGCCAATATTAAGCCCGAAATTGTCCCTACCGTAGAGGAGGCAACAATGTATGATTTTTCCTTGAGCATGCTGTCTCTCTAGGCGGTATTGATTGCACACGCCTCCGTTACGACCAGTTTCGTCATTTCAAATTTACACAAACTACAAATTAGAAGTTTTTCGGGTGGAATATATAAACAACGCAGTTCTTCAATGGCTTATATAGCAGTATTTATTTAGCCTTTCGGTACTTGATTATATCATTCATTAATGGTTTATTAAGTACCGAAAGGTGCTTTATGCTATCAGTGTGGTGAAACGTTTCTGTCTGTCTGTCTGTCTGTCTGTCTGTCCGTCCGTCCGTCTGTAACGCTAACTCCTCCGAGCCTATTAAAGATTTTAAAAATCTGTTTTCGTCAGTCGATGAATATGGTTATTAATAAGTTTCTAATGAGTTTTTCTGTTTTTGTCTACATTAGCTAGCCATACCTTTCACTTTACGCACTCGATAAAGGGCAGGGGATGAGATTTTTTTACCGGGTTTTTTGCTAAACCCACATTTTACATGATGCTCTACAACTTTCTAAAAAACACATGGGGTCTAACCCCTACCCCTACAAAATTAAAATTTTCAAAATTTACCCCTTCACCCCAAGATACGCGAAATGTTTTTATTCTGAATTAGGGGACATTAAAACCAAATAATCAATATTCATTTTCCCCCAATCTGTTCCCCTTGAGTCGTTATTTGGACCTAAAGACGGGACACCAATTATGAAACACCCTGTATATCAAACGACTTGGAATGATGTGTCATGAATAAATATAACGTAAAATTAATGATAGTCCAAATTGGTTTCAAGGTACTTGGTTTAGTGGAACCATTATGGTTCATTGGAACTTTCAATTCTAAAATATGGCATGTAATATATCAAACGACTTGGAATGATGTGTCATGAATGAATATAACGTAAAATTAATGATAGTCGAAATTGGTTCAAAGGGACATGGTGTAATGGTATCTTTATGGTCCATTAGGAACTTACAATGTTAACATAGGGCTGTTTAAAAATATAGTTCCGCGAATGGTTTAGTTTAACCTTTCGGTACTTGGTTATGTCATTCCTTAATGGTTTATTAATTTCGAAATGCCTATTCACCTTGCCATCATCCTATGATATTAAGAGGCAAAAGAGTGCGATTGTGAATTGTGTGTGGAAAATGTCTGCACATTGTCGACAACCGTTGCGAGCAACGTTTTGATTTATCCCTTTAAGAGGGGAGGTGAGTTTACCTGATTTTAAGCTATATCTTACTACAGCCAGATTAGCTGCTATGATCCGAGTTTTCCTGTTCCCTCCTCCCTTATGGGCGAACTTTGTTTTTTCTCATCTCCGGTTCTTCTTTAAGGTAAATAGGCTACCCTATCCACCCTTGTTGCTAGTGACTATGCATTCTCGACAACCGAATTGGTATAAAATCTTCAGTTTGAATTTAGTGACAATGCTACCAAATCTACAACATGTGGACCCACAAGATTCGGGTTATCTTCATCTCGTATGGTTCTTCCAGCAGACCGGCACAAGAGAAGCAACTGACATCTTACAACTTCAACCTGAGTACCCGTGGGCAACAATTTTTAAGGTACTGAAATCACTTCCCTTTGAAAGAACTTTGTTTAATTAGCAGTGGAGACTGCTGCACCACGGATTTTACTCTCACCAGCGTCTCCATCAATGGAGGGTGGTTGAGTCTGCTGGTTGTTTGTGTTGTGGCGTAGATGAGACTATCAAACATATTTTCTACGAGTGCCCGTTTGCCAATTCAATCTTAAACCGTTTGAAGAAACACTATGGGCTGATATATTTTTCAGAACTTTGATTAGTTAGACGGAGCAGATCGCAAGGCAATCTCCCATCGCTTTCGAGCGTTTGGGGGAAAGTGGCCATTCAGTTAAGATCATTTCTCCTCCTTGAATGGTCAGGGCTAGGTCCGTTAACGTTCAAGAAACGCTTCGCTGCATCTGGAAGTCTTTGTTGGGTCATCAGAGGGGACCATTCTTTCCACATACCCTTCCCGATGGCCTTTTGAAACTTTGCCGGTATGAACGGCCCTGGTAAAGGGGCGTTTATATAAAAAAAGCACTCCTTGGGGACTGCTTGGTTCAAACGCCTAGTAATTCAAGAACAGCATTCAGGCGTTTGCTGAGGCACTGCCATCAGCTTCAGCTCCAACAGTCGATCCGATGAGAGTGTAAGACGGTATCTTATGCGACGGTACTTTGAATAGTGAACTTTATTATTATTAATCTATCAGGACTTAACATTTACCGGATTTGACAACAAATTATTTGTGACTTTGTGCGTGCCCTTAAGTGACCCTCGCGGGAGGTCACGCCTCTTTTCCCAACCGTGACTCTTTTATTTAAGACCATAGATCGCATGGTCTTGCTTGTGGCAGATGAGGCTTACCCCGTCTGCGAGTTGATGAAGGCTGTGTATGCCAAGACTTGCATACCACCGAAACTTGCTTCAGAGAATCCATCATTTTAGTGTTGCAGAAGCTGTCCTCAACCGAGGCAAGAATGCTCTGCCAGTCTTCGGCCATAGCAGATGGCATCGTAGGTGCGAAATTTGTGAAAGTGGGCTACACCAACGTCCACTTCTACAATGCTGACCCAGCCCATCTGTCAGTGAACACCAGGGGCATCTCGCCGCTTATTTCGACCACGTATATCAAGAACTTTTTCAGCAATTACGGAGAAGTGATTGATTCACTTCACCTGAACATTCAAACACTCCTGGTCTTCAAAATGGTGACGTCATCTTGGACATCCGATTGGATAGCGACATTGAGGAATCCCTTATCATGCACGGAGAACGTGTCTTTGTGCATTATAAAGGGATGAGGAAATGCTGCTGGTACTGTCGGAAAAGTATCCACATTAGGAGGGATTGTCCACATCTTGATGAAATGCGATAAGTTTTTTCGCATTGTGGGCAGAAACCATCTCTACCCCGAGGATACTTCCGACCTAGTGACGGCTAATCCATCTTTGCCAGCGCAGTCGAGGCCCTCTACGTTCTCAAGGCAGCAAGATCCTACTTCAGCACCTGTGAATGTTAATTCATTATCTACCTTTCCCGTGACAATGAAGGGCATCATGATGACAGAGCTTGCCAGCCCTGCCGAAGAAGGCGAACTCTCCTTCGATAAAGATACTGATAATGTGGGGGATGAATTTCCAGCACTGCCTCCACCAGCACACCCATCACAACGAATGAGTGCAGTTATGTCTTCAACTGCATTGTCGCCGAGGGCCTTAACAGTACCAGCAGCCAGCGGGAAGAAGACCACCACATCTAATGAGCAGCGGATAAGTAGATCTAAAACCAAGAGTCCGAAGAGAAAGCATCATAGCCGTTCCAAAGACGATAAAAAATCTGCATCTGACCATGAAGATGCTAGGAAGCTTAGCAGCTCATTACATCGCTCTAGAACGCCAACGCATAAATCTTCGGGGCTTCTAATGCCCCCATCGTCGCCAGGTTTGCCTCTGCCATCTACAAGTCGTCAGTTTTAAATTAATATTGCTGGCTCTCGTTTCAAGCAGATGGTGCTCTCAACATTTATTGACCTGCATGCATCGGACATTCTTCTTTTGCAAGAAGTTAAGCTTGCCAAAAGTAACAAGGCCATGATCTTCAAGTGCTTCGTAGTCGATACCCCAAGGGCCAGTTCTTCATCAATTCATCTTCTCCTCATGGCCAAGGAGTAGCCACTATTATCCTGAACCCGTCCATCCAAGCTACCAATTATGTAAGTGACTGTGAATGCAGGGTGATATCTTTGGACATATCAACATCTAGTGTCAGCTTCCGTCTGCTTAAACATACAGTGAACGAACAATTTATTAGAGATACACTGCTAATAGCGTGTTGCGCCTCCTTTAGCGACAAGAACTGCTTGAATACGTGCTAAAATGGATTCTACAACGTGGTCAAACCACTGCGGAGGAATAGCAGCCCAGGCTGACATCACAGCGTCCCGTAATTGGTGCAGGTTGGACGGTAGTGTGGGAAGGCATCGGATGGTTCTCTCCACTTCATCCCATAAATGCTCGATCGGGTTCAGATCGGGCAACCGAGTTGGCCAATGAAGCAGGTGGAAGTCCGCGTCATGTTCCTCGAACCAGTTCAATACCTTCGAGCACGATGACAGGGAGCATTGTCCTGCTGAAACTGTCCGTCGCCACCAGGGAATAGTCTTCATGAACGAGTGCAACAATGTTCAGGTAGTGTGTCGTATTCAAGAATGTGTCTACAGATATCAGAGGACCCAGTGTATCCCAAGAGAAGACACCCCAGACCAGCACTCCTCCTCCACCCGCCTGTACGGTTGTCTGCTGACAGGATGGGTCCATGGCCTCCTGCTGTCTGCGCCAAATGCGCAGTCTGCCGTCCGCATGATGAAGTAGGAACCGCGATTCGTCGGACCAGGCGACCTTCTTAAACTCATCCAGTATCCAGTGGCGATGCCTGTGTGCCATAGCAGGCACGCTTTCCTATTTTGCGGTGACAGCGACGGTACCCGTACTGGCTGCCTGTTGTTAAACCCAGCTCGGTGCAAGGTGCGCCTCACCGTGTGCTCCGAAATGAGTTCGGATGCTCCCTCATTGAACTGCGCTGCAAATTGTCGGGCTGTTCCCGTCCTGTTGCTGTGGATGAGTTGAACCAGTCGCCAATGGCCTCGTTCATTCACGGCCCTGTTTCGTCCGGAGTTGTGTCTTGGCATAACTGCCATTCACGGAATACCCTTGACACTGTTGCACGGGAAAACCCAAGGAGGTTCGCGGTTTGCGAAATGCTCAACTGCGCCCGTCGAGCTCCAACGATCATGCCTTGTTCAAGTCGGTTAAATCCTTGAATTTACCCATATTAAGTTCACTTCTGCTGCTGACTGCAACTTGTGATCCAATGCATCCATTTTATACACCGCTTCGGCGTGTTCCATTGTTTGGGTGTCACTGGGAGGCCGATCCATTTTCCCTAAGAGGTATCTGTAATAAATTGGTCGTTCAGTGTATATGCTCCGTGCCGTCTAGTGGAGAAACGCTGTTTGTAATGACTTTGACTGTTTCCTGTGCTCGTCGCTGTCTCTACTTATTGCCGGTGATTTTAAATGTCGCCCAGACGATAACAACAACTTTTCGTCTGGTTATGTGTATAATTTGTGGCAGCAGAACGCATTGTTTGAATTATGGGTGTTATAACAGCTCATCCACGAAGGAGCCAATCTGGGTTCACTTTTCATCAAGGACTTATCAGATTTTTAAGATTAGATCTATTTCTCGTCGACAATGTGTTTGCTGGCACTTCTGGAGTAATGGGTGTAATACGGTGCTCCTTTTCGGACCACAGTGCCACAGTGTTCATGGGAGTTCGTCCTCGTTGGCAGCCTGCAGCCTTAATACTATCTTCAAGACCTACTGCAGTGCCATCTCGTAGCTGGTTCATGAACGTTTCTCTACTAGACAACGAGAGCCATGCGGAATCCTTTGTTCAGTTTGTAGAACGACATCTCCACGGCTTGCCTCCCACTTTAGCTTCGTGGTTACTTCTGAAAACAAAAATAAATCGTTTTTTTTAGGAAGATTGAAATAGCAGAAGCTAGAGCACGTCTTCGACAACTCCTCATGCTACAGGAAATCTTCAAACTCCTCTAACACTCTACACCTAGGAAGGAGTATGCACCCGACATACGTCAGGTGCGAAGTGAAATAAACGCATTAATCATTCGAAAGACGGCGGGCGCATCACTCAAAGCTAAGCTCTCTTGGCCTGTTGATGTCGGTCACATGTCGTCGGCAGCGGAGGAACGAAGACGAGCGAGGAACAAGCGATGCCACCATCTGGTGTTGGACGGCAAGGTGGTGGAATCTGACACAGATATCATGTCAGCTTTCCACGCCCACTTTGCGTCCTTCTTCAACCACCCAGTCTTGCCATCAATAGCCAAGACTGCAGAGTTGGTTGGAGGCACTCCCGCCATTTGCTGAAGACATAGACGCCTTCACCACGCGACTGATTACCGAAGAAGAAGCCAAGAAATTCCTGTCCATGGGAGTTCATCTGCAGTCTTGTCCAGGCATGGACGGCCTCCCATATGCTTTCTACATCAAGACATGGGATCTTCTTGGGCCTTTCTTGGTACAAGTACTGAATTCCACCTTATCCGACCCTACCTCTATCACGTCGGAATTTATGGCTGGGAAGATTATTCTGCTCCCAAAGACTTAGACTCCAGAAAGTTTACATCAGTGGAAACCTACAACTCTCCTTAACACGGACTATAAAATCTTCACTGTGGTGTTACAACAGAGACTTTAATTATTTGCAGCAGATTTCATCGAGACAGGACAGGCCTGCTCCATACCATCTCGCAGGATGTCCGATAACCTTATTTCGATCCGATGTGTCAAGGAGGAAGCCCAAGCACCTCAACAGACTCTAGCTGTGCTAAGTCTTGGGGAAAAGGCGTTCGACAAGGTCAGTCATTCGTTTCTGTTTGACGTTTTAAACCATCTTCGTCTTCGTAATTTAGCTACAATTGAGCCTGTTAAAACCAAAGTGGTGTAATTCTACTTTTTAAAAAATCTGATTTAATGCTAGAAGTGAAATCCGAATATGTCAAACTACCTATAGGAATAGTGGTATAACTCCTATTTCCACAAACAGCTTCACAGATGGCAGTGAATATATTGATTTCTTAGATTGCAAGAAATTCAGGGAAAATATTCACTTTATAAAGTTCTTTTTCCCAGAATGAAATCGGCTCATCTTGCTAATTATTTACCAATTTTTTGAATTGGTCAATTTGGCCGTTGTTTATGCAGCCAGCAGAGCTATCTATCTACTATTCTACCAAAAGTCTTTTTATCTCAATACTGCTGTTAATGTACTTACACCACTTTGGCTTTAGCAGGCTCAATATAGCAGCACTGTACACTTCGGCCTCATCCTGTGTGGCAATTAATGGTTACACGTCACCGAGCTTTGAACTTTTAAAAGGTGTCAGGCAGGGATGTCCTTTATCCCCCCTCCTGTACATCTTTTATCTAAAACATCTGCTTCACCATCTGTACTGCCAACCTCGGGATACGATCTTCCAGCAGCATCGATCAATATCAAGACACTCGCCTATGCAGATGACATCAATCTTTTTGCATCCGACCCGGAAACTTTGGTGATATATAACGCAACTTTCAATCAGTGCAGTGCCTCGACAGGGAGCACTATTAGCCTTGTTAAATCCAAAGGAATCACCTTGGGGCACTGGTCTGGAGATCATCTGAATTACTTTCCAATTTCATGGGAAGGCCAAGTGAAAGTGCTTGGCTATAAGTTTTCCTTTTCATGTAAAATGGACTGTGATCACTGGCAACAAGTGGTAGCAAAGTGCCTCTCCCGCCTTGACAAGAATTTTCGTTTTCCAACTTCGATACTTGTCAAGATGCGGTTCATCACTGCCCATATCATCCCGTTACTTCAGCCATCGTAGGACCAAAGCCAACACATTAGCGACCGGCTCGAAGAAACACTGAAGGTCCTCTTTCTCCCGTATGGAGAACCAAGGCTTAAGGAACCAAGGACCCCGAACGTCGACTCCGAATTCGACAAGGGAAAAAGCCGTAGCCCGATCTGACTACACAGGACCAGGCGAGTGTGCCCAAATTTAATAAAGAGAAGGAAATTTTGTTAAATAGTATATTTAACAAGGTGACGACGGGAACCGGTGCTACGCGATTCCAAAGGTGACGACGGGAACCGGTCCGCCTTGAAGAAGTTCGAAGACTGGTTTAATTGCTAGAAACTGAACCTTATCCTCGGAAAATGCAAAGCCGTGTACTCGGATTCCCTGGTTCTATTCAAAAAGAAACTCGAATGGGTTTACAAGTACCTTGGTGTTATCATCGACTCAAGACTCTCCTGGAATCGTCACGTAACTTTTGCTCTGAACAAAGCAAAGAAGGCTAAGTACAGTCTTATACAAGTAGCTCTCCTGGGTAGAAACAGCGCTCTCGGCATCGACAATAAATTACTATTGTACAAGACAGTGATTCGGACCATTCTCCTCTATGGTACGCCTGCGTGGGCGACTAAATGTAGAAGCAGATGGAAGCAGATGGAGTGAACTCCAGTCGTTCCAGAATGTTACCCTGAGGACCATTGCCCAGCTTGGAGGAAGGACCGTAAGAAATCAGTACATCCACTCGGATCTGAACATGACTAATATTGGAAGGTGTGTCCAAGATCTCCTGATGAACATGGTGCAGACGATGAAGAGCCATGACAATGACCAGGTGGCTGGAATACTGTATAACCGGGTGGAAATGAAGTGGCATACAAAGTATAGAAAACCGAAGCATATTCTTGATGTCAACTTCGAAGACACTGGCAACGTTTCCTTCTCGAATTACTGGAAGATGTAATACCACCCCCTCCTCCTCCCCCTCTCCCACTCTTCTGACAATCGTCAATCTTCATATTTTGTTTTTGGCTCCTTGCCTATTTCAGTGTATTTCAGGTGGAATTTATTACGGAAGGGTGAGAATCATGTAAGCACTGCTTACGTCCCACCTGAACAAATGTACATTTCATTGTTCGATTGTCGATTGATTGTCGATTGTCCACTGCCAATCTGTAGTCGATCTTTGCTCCTGAAGATGAGATGTTTCTCGATACGCGTTGAGCACCCAATAAAGACGCTACCATATTGCTAATCCTAGACCTGTTTCTTTCCTGTTTATTTACCAGAAATATAGATCAGATATGCAACTAAAGAATTAAATTTAATTTTGTTATCAATTATAGGCCGCCACTTCAGCCAATTAAAAGGCTGCATTTTATCAATTAAAATGCCCTCCTTCCTTTACTCTGCTGTTACGTACACACTTGGAAAGTCACGTGATACGCAGAAGTGAAAAATGATCTCTCTCTGGGTGGTTAAATGGTCCTGTTCACGAAGAAGATTACCTCCCACACTCATTTCAATGGCGTCATATGTTCACAAAGGTAAAGCAATTCCTCGTGCGAAAACAGATTCCAGAACTTTACCACCCTTTATGTTTCCAGCCCTGTATAAATATATCAGTTACGCCTGAAACCATTCGAAATAGGTTGCATGAAGCCGGGCTTAAATGATGCACCGCAAAGAAGAAGCCCTACATCAGTGAGAAAAACCGAGTGGGACGCCTGAATTGGGTAAAAGAGTATTTAAACAAGGACACAAATTTTTGGAACAAAATTGCATGGTCAGATGAAGGCAAATTTAAATTATTGGGCCCAGATGGTTGTAACAAAGTTTAGTGAATACCTGGTGAAACTTATAGACGGAAGTGTTGAAGCCAAGAGTGAAACATAGAGGAGGAAATGTCATGGTATGGGGCTGCATGTCAGCTACAGAGGTGGGACATCTAGAATTTATGGACACAAGTATAGAAAAATTCTAGATAAGAATCTGCATGCTTCTACAAGTAAATTGGGATTGAGATGAAGTTTTATCTTTCAGCAAGACTCGGATCCTAAATATACAGCTCATTCTGTGAAAAAAATTCCTCAAATTCAAGAAAGTCAAAGTGCTTGACTGGCCTTCCCAGTCACCTGACTTAAATCCAATCGAGCACCTTTGGGCCTTAATGGAAATGAGGTTGAAAAACGTAGACCAAATTCAAAAGAAGACTTTTTGATAAAAATCTGGAATGATTTCGATAAAAATAACAAAAACCTTTAATAGAATATATGCATTAGATGTTATCAGGGCCAAAGAAGGTCCCACTAAATAAAAAAATTAAATTTTGATTGTACATCTGCCCAAATATTTAAGTGGACGTATAATATTTTTGTCACAAAAATATCCCATAATCCTATTTTGTTTTATAATATCTCATAATAATTGTACAGATTAAGTTCAGGGTATTATTCAGAAGCTGACAATTGTATATACATTAATATGTGCAATTAAACTTGAATAATGTTAGTATGTTACTTAGTGTCAGTCATTTCAATAACGTGCAAAGTGGTGGACGGATAATTTTTTTGCTCACTATATTTATTTTTTTTCACTATAATAAGATCAAACAATTTTTCTTAAAACTATGTCGGATGAAGAGCAAATTGAAATTATCTTTATGTAAATAAATACTGACTTTCTGTCTCTTTACGAGTGTTATCCTGCTCTCATCGCAGAGTTCATTTATTCGGATGATGCTCTTACACAGAGCCTGACACTGATTTAAAACTGATAAAAACCTTCTAAGTCATCAGGAAAGTATCAAGCAGAAATTCACATCAGTAAAATTAAAATTTACGAATATCTTAATTAACGTTGAATATTTACCGTGATTGAACTTTATGTTTGACCATTGCTTAATCCTGTTACCCTCAGGGTCCTATGAAAAAAATAAAAAATATTTTATGATTAATTTGAAAAACAAAAAATAAGTCTTCATTGCAAAAAATTTGGTTGAAGTGAATAATTATCCTTATTCATAAAAAATTTTCTCACTTGCAACAACTTTACCTCTTGCTATAATTCTGGGGAATAGTCTCTTTTGGAAGAGTCCTTCCCCAGTAGGAGGGCTCATTAGTTATTTCTGCAGATGGCGTTGAATAGGGATATTTTAATTTGGATCACTTTGTTATTTGTTAAAAGAAATTTGTATTTAATTTGCACATCATATACAAAACTTAAATGACTGGAAATATCAGTGTTCATATTTGAAATTATAACATTTGATTTTGATACGGGCATATATTTTATGCTCCAAAGTATAGTAATATACACTCACTCACCAAAAGTCATGGTACACCTGCCTAATAACGTGATGGGCCCCCCTCTGGCCCGGATAAAGGCGGCGACCCATCGTGGAAGAGAGTGTACCGGAACACATCCATGCTGCCTCCAACGCACTCCATAACGATGCTGCATTTACCAGTTGTGTTGTTGACGACCTGACAGATCGTTCGATGACGTCCCACAAATGTTCAATGGGATTGCAATCCGGGGAACGTGGAGGCATTGGTAGCATGTTCCTCCAGCGACTGCCGTGTCACAAGGGATGTGTATGGAGGTGCATTATCTTGCTGGAAGATGCCGTCGCCCGCGGGGTAAAAACAGTTCATGAAGGGGTGCAGGTAGTGCCCAAGCAGATCGACGTAGGAAGTAGCACGCAAAGTGGATGTCAGATGCACCAATGGATCCATTGCATGCCACGAGAAAACACTCCAGACCTGTATGGAGCCTCCACCTGCCTGAGTGGTCCCCACCTGACGAGCGGGGTCCATGGCTTCGTTTGGACTGCGCCAGACACGGACACGACCATCGGTCCGATACAGCTGAAACCGTGACTCGTCGGACCAGCCAACCCTTTGCCAGTCCTCAACGGTCCAATATCGATGTTGGTTGGCCCAGGCTAGGCGCTGCCGACGATGTGCAGCTGTCAAGAGTGGCACCCGCGTGGCCTCCTGCTCCCAAAGCCTGCAGCTGCCAAAGTTCGCCGAATAGTCGTCACAGACACAGTTGTGGAACGTTCCTGGTTGTATCGCTTGGTGATTTGGCCCGCTGTCACCCTTCGGTCAGCAGTTGCAAGCCGGGTGACCCGGCGAACACCTGTGCATCAATGAGGCGTGGGCTGACCGTCTGCTATCCGACATGGTTGTAATCCCTCGTTGGGTATACTCTCGATTGACCCTTGCAACGGTTGTGCGGGAAAATTGCAGAGTGTTGAAGCACCCATCCGTCTGGCACCAACAATCATCCCCCGTTCAAATGCGGATAGCTCTCGGCGTGCTGCCATTTCTGCAGCTAGTTTTGCTTACAATGATTGTGTGATATCAAGGAGTCCTATGCATCTGCATTTCGAGGATGGAACCAGCGGGATCTGTCTCATTACGGGCAGGGAACCTGATTGGAGGGTTGTGCCATGACTTTTGTTGAGTGAGTGTATTTCAAAATCAATTTAAAATAAATTTTTTTACCATAAATTAAAGAGTACAGCTGCACCGCACTTTACAAGCCAATTTTAGAAACTGTTGTATGCAATCTACCGGTCTTAAGGAAAAAAGCAGGCGAACACGTGCAATAAAAGTAAATATACCCATCAATTATAATGTCTAGCGTAGCGGAAATGATTGGAGTAGAATTAAAATGTGATAAAAATTCTGCTCACCTGAAGTTCTTAAAAATGGTGATAATGTGTTTTTAATTCTCTTATCAAGATTGTTCTTTGTCAACATTCCGTCCATAATGTCTATATCTAATGTATTGGAACATTAGCATATAAGGTATTTACGAACTCGGTGTACAGACTTTTAGGGATAGTAGAGGACTTTATTCTGGGTATATTTTGCCAATAAACTGGGGGTCGTAAATGAATCCTTGATACATAAAAAAATTGTCAAACATCATGTATACAATGGAGTCTGAGACTTCCTCATAATATTGTCTCTCTCGTTAGTATGTTTCCAGAAAACGGAAAATTAGAAAACTTATTACTGATAATCACAACATTTTTAATAACCAAACACTACTTGTTTGAAAATTTACAAAAGGTGTCCAAACCGTTGACCATGAACAACGTCTTCTCACTGAAGTTCTGACACGGCCAAAATACGAAGAATATGGTTAGTCCATGTATCGGGACTTTACCTGGAAAATTTCATGGTAGTCTGGAAAAAGGCTTACTTAATTTTTTGGGTCGTTGATTCCGAATTTTCAAGTTCCCACCAAAAATTCCTCCCGCAATTCCCCCGCCCCCAAAGTGTGGTAAACACATCCTGAAATTAGGTTTTTATAGAAAAAAATCAGCTTTTATTGTTTTGGGGAAAACATAGAAACTCGGAAAGCAGAAAATTTTCAACAAAAAAGACCCTATTGTGACGTTTTCACGTGTTGAATTAATGAAGTCAATTTAGGGAAAGACATGGTCTTTTAAACAGCAGAAATTATTATGGGAATTGTTATTAAGTATACAAATATGAAGAGATTTTTGTAGTTGGAGTGAGCAACTTTGAATAAAATAGAAATTATAAATGTGGATAAATGATTTAGGGATAATTTGTCAGCTATTGAGAGGGAAGGTGTTCTAACATGATGAAACTACTTTTTGAATTTATTGTTTTTCCACGCAATTTCATCTTTGAATAGCTTGGTAGATTGTAGTACTGGATTAGAATAAAGGTAATTTCTGAGATGAGTTTAGTTTACATATTAGAATAATGAGCATAATATGATAAAAACACTTTGAGTGTGTGTGTAAGAGGTGAAATGAGAGGGAAGCCAAAAATGGCTCTTGTATTTAAGGGGAAGACGATTCGGTGGTGTTATGAGATTGCTAAAGAGCGGAGGGGAGGCTGCGTGCTCTTCCCTCTTATCCCTGAGCTTCTCCTTCCAAAGTAGTCTGAGTAATCTCATCAGAATATAGTCACAAAGAGTAGGAGGACTAATGAGTAGGGGGGGGGTGTCAAGTGTCGGCGTCGATCGGGCCAACCTAGATCAGGTAGATCCCGTCACTTTGAGCACCTCACTCAAACTACTCCATCATCACTAACTGTTTAAGTAGAGACTGCAGTAGAGAAAATTCCTGAACTTGTCAGTATAAGTAAAATGAAGTGTAAGGAATCAGATCCATCATTGAAAGTTCTGTCGTTCTGTGAGAAGAAAGGCAAAAGTAGAATAAAAATGCAAATCCCTGTTGTTACTATGGTGCCTACATTCATCTAAAATCTGCGGAAGCCCGAAGGCAGCGTGTGTCCCGAGCAGTACAACATTAAAATGCATACCGATTACGAGAAGAGATTGTGAAGACAACATAACACGAAGAGTCATCTGTTGAACTTGATGGGGACAGTTTGAGTCAACCATTGGACTCACTCGTCAATCGATCCGGTTTCTCCGAAAGCGCATATTCGTTCTCCGAAAATTTTCAAAATTTGTGTGTTCTAATGTGAAAGCGGTGCTCAACGAAATTATGATTTGTGGATTTAGCAGTACAACATGAAGTTATAAGTTATTTATTTGAATTATCCATTCTAATATTCATAGAAAGGTGAAAATAAGATTATTTAGTGACATAAAATCTGGGTGAACTGTTAGAGAGAAGTGTTCTACATGAGTTAAATAATTCTAGGTGTGGTTAAAGTGATTAAGCTATTTATTGATATACAATTTCATTAAATTAACATTTTCTTTGGATTCATAGATGTAAGTAATTGGATTTATGTAAGTTTAACTTTCTCCTTTCGTGTTAAGAACTATCCTTTCTTTTTCCTTAGGTTAAGGTTTGAAATATTTCTTTTGTATCTCTTTGGTCAAGTTTTAACTTTGAATAAAATTCTACTTGTTTCAGTTCTCAATTTTGCCTACTTTAATGAATAAATAAGACACATACTGCTATGTTCTTTAAAGAACCCAACCGTCTGTTTTTGATTGGTGATTTAAATGATAAATTTTGAGCTAGCTATAAATGAATCTCTTACTAATTTATTCTTGTTGAACCTCGCTACTCGAGAAGTGTAAAGGTGTAAAGGGCAGAAGGGGGGGGGGATGACAATTAGTTTGGCAATAGGCCACATTGCCGGCCCAACGTGGAATAAGACTATCAGGGGAAAAAGGTTACACTATGACATTTGACGTTGGATGAGCGGGGAGGAGGGGGTAGCCTCGGAACATTCGCCACAGGGGAGCGTGCATTAAGTAACGCAATTCCGCTCAACCACTCTCATTGTTTACTTTCGCTCTCCCGTCTCACTCGTCTTAACCGCTTTTTTTCAATCCCCCTTCATTCTTCTTTTTTTCGAGCATATGAAAGTCCCCAACCCCCTACCTCTTCCTAAATAGGGCATAAGAGGACGAAAAGAGGGGAGGTACTTTCCACTGTAATACACAAGAAACAGAACGATTTTTCAGTCAAAGTTAAAGATTGAATTTTTGAAATTTACGATAAAAACCAAGAAAAGGCCTATTTTTATTTCAATAAAATAATGCAATAATGTTTTATTGATTTCATTTGTACAGGTCAGGACCCTTATTTTCGGGGAAGCTGAAAATTTTTGTCTTGAAACAAAAACAGAACTGAATTTATGATTGTTATGTCATAACGAGGGAATATCGAGGCCAACGAGAGACAAGCCAGGGCACTCAAAATCATCTGATCATCGGGTTGCGGGCAACAATGCATCCTTCATTGTTTGCAACAAACGAAAAAATACTTATTGTTAAAATCCAAGATGGGGACAATGAAGAGTGGATTTTGATCGGACCCTGATGGTCAGGTGAATTTTGAGGGAATACGTAGCCAGCGAGAAAGACAGGCACCGGCCAACACCACCTCTTTTCAAAGCCTGAGGGCGAAAATTTCATACATTTTTACATCATCATAAGGATTCATGTTTAATTGTATTTCTACCAATAATAAGCCCAGAAAAATCACCTGACCATAATAGTCCGAGTAACAATGAAGGTTGGATTGTTGGCTGGACCAACATCTCCTAGAAAGAAAGCCTCACAACTGAAACGTCATATATTGTTCCATCATCATAATTCGACCATTGTTGATCGTATTTCTACCAATAATAAGCCCTAATTTTGGTCAACTTCTGATGATGTAACAATGCATGACTTTTCAGTTGTGAGGCTTTCTTTCTAGGAGGTGTTGGCTGGACTACTTGGTCAGGTGCCTTTCCCCGCCAGGGCCTGTCTTTCTTTCTCGTTGGCTACTAGGGAACATCAGAAAGTAAAGCCATTTATTTTTTAACAGACGAAATATAGCCCTGTATAAAAATTAACATGGCCAAAACGAAGGCCGAGTACTTGCACAGACATTGAATAACAAGACTTTTTCCTGCGCACGCGCACTACTTCCTACCAGTCGTTTTAAAAATGGCCGCCGCTATCACATCGTCTACAGTGGAAGAACAGCGAGCTGTTATAAAGTTTCTTTTCGCAAAAGATAAGAACCCCCCCCCCCGAAAATCCATGGATAAATGCTGGAAGTTTACGGTGGCTTCTGCATGGACTGTTCCAATATGTGCAAATGGTGTAAAATGTTTCGGGAAGGAGGAGTTGGCCTTTAGTTAGTTTTCTGGGCGGCCTGCGTCAGCGGCAACACGAAGACATTAACAACGCAATCAAAGGAAGCCGTCGCATTTCTTTGAATGAAGTGAGTGAAAAGTTTCACATATCCTATGGATCTGCATAGGATATGGTGCATGAGAACCTAGGATACCGCAAAGTTTGTTCGCGATGGATTCCAAAAAAGTCTGAAACTAGAACAGACCGGCGACAGAATGCCAGCTTTACTCTCTGATATCTCCTCGTACATTGGAAAATATAAACTTTCACAAGTAAAAAAAAGTTTTTTTAAAAAAAAGTAAAAAAGTATTGAAAAATTAACTTGAGGGGCATAGCAAGGGAAAGGTGCTCTAAGAAGATCGAAAGACGAGGGAGTAATGAACAGGCAAGGTCACGACAACTACAACCTGTGACAATAAAGTTCGGTGAATGATGGCATATTGAGGGTGGATTGCTCGCTTACATGAAACAGCAGTTACTATCCTTCAAAGTAATCCCCGTCGATGGTAATGCACTTCTGGGAACGCCTGTACAAGTCCTGGAAACTCCTGGCGTAGTCGTTTTTAGGGATAGGCTTCAGTTGGGTCGTAACATTACGTTGGATGTCTGGCCACTTCCGGGGGCGTCTTCTACGGTGTTCCGGCCTCCTCGGAACCGTTTAAACTACTCATAAACACACTTCAAAGTACAATACTCATTTCCAAAAAAGTTGGGACAGTGCAACATATAAGAAGAACTCCAACACATTTGTTTGGATTATTGTATTGCCATTTATTTCAACGCATTACAATACATAAACGATAAATTAGGCATGGGATCACATATCTTGTATGCTTAAAGAAAGATACAGGTGGTTTTCCTGTTTGGCACGTGCAACACACTCCCAAAAAAGTTGGGACAGCACGGCGTTTACCACGGTGTGGCGTCACCTCTCCTCTTGATGACACACTGTAATCTTCTGGGCATCGATGACACCAATCTTTCTAACACCGTAACCGGAATTCTGTCCCATTCCTGTTGGATATAGGTTTTCAGCTGTTCAACTGTCCGGGGTCGTCGCTGTCGTAGTTTTCGTTTAATAATACGCCAAACGTTTTCTATAGGCGACAGATCTGGGCTGCAAGGGGGCCAATCCAACATACGAATGTGCTGCCGACGTAGCCATGCAGAAGTTATGCGCGCTGCATGCGGTCTGGCGTTGTCTTGTTGAAATATACACTGATGTCGTCCAAACAGGCGCCTCTTAGATGGCACCATAGCTTGTTCCAGGATCTGTATATACGCTTCAGCATTGGCGGTGCCATTGCAGATGTGCAAATCTCCCATTCCATGGCCACTAATACAGCCCCAGACCATGACAGACGGTGGTTTCTGTACCGAGCGCCTGTAGCACGCGGGAATATCCTTTTCGTCTTTGATCCGGTGTGTACGGCGTCCATTATTTCTGTAAACAATCGTAAAGGTTGATTCATCGGACCACAATATGTTCTTCCAGCGTGCTTGGGACCGATTGCGATGGGCTCGAGCCCATATCAGACGGCGACGTTGCTGTCGTTTGTTGATATATGGCTTCCGTTGTGCACAGTATAACTTAAGTTTGCATTTGTAGATGCACCGGCGTACAGTATTCAACGATAATGGCTTCCCGAAGAAATCGCGGGCCCACGTGGCTATGTCCGTAATCGCAGCATTCCTATGCGTGACGCAGTGACGTCGGAGGATCCGAAGAGCTCGAGCATTCAGAATAGGTTTTCTACCTTGGCCTTTCCGAACTGTGATCTCACCACTATCTCGGTAGCGCTTGATAATATTATGTACCACTATTAAGATCAATCGGATGATGACAGGTTAAATCTTCTGGCTATTGCACGCTGAGAAACGTTGTTTGTGAATTCTTGAATGATTCAAACACGAAGATCTTCGCTAACTGGCTTGCCTCGACCCATCGTTCCGAATAAGTTACCTGAACGACGGATGGCAACTGTTATTTATACGGAATGTAGTACGACGTCATCATTCTAGATTATTCCCGAACAATTCGGAAGGTTCCACTACTAACGGCGCTTTCTACAACGTATGTCCCTACTATTTTGGAACGTGTTGCAACACCCCCATTCAAAATGAACGTCCCGGCCACGATACAAAATGTTTTGGTGCATACAGTATATTTATGTCATTTCATAAACGTATCTGCTATTTTGTATTCGCGAGAAAGTTTTGTTACATCATCCCTTTTTGTTTTTTCTATATATTTTGCACTGTCCCAACTTTTTTGGAAATGAGTATTGTAATAGCACTTTCTTTGTAAACTGTTGTCATCATTTCATGAGTCTCTTTCGTTCGCTGATCCATTTTGGGTTTCGACCGCGCGTACTACGCCTTCTCTCTTCAATGTCCTGTTTAAACACAATAAACACACTCGCAGCGCTGATTCTCTCAAATTTGTTTAAACATGTCTCGACCTGTCTGGGGCAGGATACGACGATGGTGCACTCTTACGACCGTTAGCAATTTGACGTCATTCACCGAGCTTTATTGTCACAGGTTGTATGAAGTTATTTAATAATTTATTATTATTTATTTATTATTTAAATACATTTAAGCTTTATTGCTTATTGTACAGAGCTGCGGTATACAAAGAAAAACACAACTTTTAAATGATCTGAAAATAGATTTAAAAAAAAAGAACAAGATGTAAGAAGTAGTATTAAATTCTAAGTTTTAAGCTATTTATAACAAACAAGTAAATATCGTTTATCCGCTGAAGAGAAATAATATCCAATTTATATGGTAACTTTACATTCATCAGGTTAAGATCATCACAATCATTTAAATATTTATTATAATATTGAGTTCGTGAAGATGAACAACGTTTACATTTCAAAAAATGTGAATTAAATTATCTCTAATATTGTAATTTGTTCTTGTATGAAGCTCGCTTCTCAAAACACAGAGTTAAGAAACTAATAGTTCTTTATAACAATAACGGATAGGCAATTCCAACTCGAGAAGTGAATAAGATAAATACTTAAAGCAATAATTTCCTGACGAAAGATTAAATCATTACTCTGTAGTATTGCACTTATCTCTGAGTACGCAAAACTTCCTTCGCTCACGGGAATTCTTCCATTCGAGCGTTGAGGAAGAGCACAAGTTGCGACTGGCGACGATTCAAGATTTTGGTCCGCTTCCAGAAAATTAGAAACATTATTAGTGACTGACGAAACATTTCGCTGAGAAACCGTTGAAGACGGAAATTCCGAACTGCTAAATAAATTCGACGCAGTATCGTTAAGCACGTTCTCACGAGAGCACTTTGCCGCTGAGCCGTTTCCTTCTTTTATGCTGCCATACGATTCAGAAAATAACAGTCCTCTTCTCAACATAACTCTCAATCTCTTCCTAGTCACGCACCTGAAACCTTCGCCGCTGCTTTCTTTTCCTCCTCTCCAATCGTATCCAGAGTGTCTCTGTCTTCCCTCGTAATTATTTTTTCTTCGTCGCTCACCTCCCTGGCCAAACCACTTAGCGGAAGGGGTGAGTACGAACTCAAGCGATATTTCCTCTTCCAGAATAATCGCGCTCTGAAACCTCGAGTCCGCGACTCCCCTCTTCCTTCGCCGTCCACTTTGACTTTTCCCGGAAAATCACTTGACATTATTAGGTTGTCAGACATCCTGTGATATGGAATGGAGCAGGACAGTCCGGGATCAAAGAACTCGTCAGCAAATAACTTGAGCTGTTGTTGTAAGACTCCAGTGAAGACCTTATAATCTGTGTTGAGAAGGGCTACGGGCCTCCACTGAGTTACTCGATATGGATTCGGAGTTTTTGGGAGAAAAATTATTTTTCCGTTCCTAAATTCTGGCGTGATGGAGGAAGGATCAATTAAAACAGAATTCAGCACTTGCACCAGGAAAGCCCAAGAAGTTTCCATGTCATGGTTAAAACGCATGCAGGAAACTATCTCTGTCAAGGCTGGACTGTAGACGACCATCCGCTGATAGAAACTTCTTGGCTTCATCTTCGGAGATAGAAACTTCTTGGCTTCATCTTCGGAGATAGAAACTTCTTGGCTTCATCTTCGGAGATAGAAACTTCTTGACTTCATCTTCAGAAAAAGGTCGAAGTGCCTCTATCCAACTCTTCGTGAAAACCGATGGGAATATCAGGTGATTGAAGAATGAAAAATGGGAGTGGAATGCTGATGAGATGTCAGAATCAGAATCCACTTCCCCACTTTCCATCCCAGGTGGTGAAATCGCTTGGAATTGGCACGGCGTCTCTCCAGTGCAAATGTTGCTGAGGACATATGCCTAACGGCAGCTGCCCAGGTAAATT
>JAHWFO010052584.1:0-19107 GCA_023313115.1 Rhysida immarginata | reverse complement strand
TCGGGAAAATGAGCTGTCCATTAATAAGCTTTCTTAAGGTATTAAAAAAGTGCTCTATTAATGATTTGCGAGAGATTAAATACAGGTGCAAGGGAGGTTCTGTCGGCAAGATGAAGAAAGGTTAGGTTAGGGTTGATTCAGATAAAATGAGACGACTTTGCAGTTCTGTTAAGATGGTGTAATACCATGGAGCCACCATCGGTTGTGTTCGATGTGAGAGCCACTTTGTTGGACTATCCCTCGGCACCATAATTTCCACTGAAGTAGGCCGAGTTTGAGGGACTCCATGGAAGTTCGTTCCACACCTTCTGACATACTTTCCATAGCCCATCAACGGTTCTTGGTCGGCGACTTCCGAGCCGTCGTTTCAGGAGACCAAAACCACAGAAATCCATCGGTGATGCGTCAGGAGATTTTACAGGCACATGAGAGAAGGGAATAACTCGTATGCCCGTCTCCTGTTCCATTTTCCTGTAGTAAGCCACAGATGACTTGGCAGTGTTCACTTGTGTTCAGTCACTCAATTGTGTGACTGCGCGCTTTATGACGTCGCTCCAGCCCAAGATTGTCATGAATTATTCTGGAGACTGTTGCCTGTGAAATACCTTTCCTTTAGGCTAGACTTCTCTGTGTGGGGGGATTTTCTTTCAGCACTTCAGACCGGATTTCTCGCACCATTTGAGCTGGGCGTGTTGGCTGGGGCTTGTTTCCGGTCTGCTTCTCTGCTCGTCCACGTTCATTAGATGGTCGCAATTTATTCTTTTTGATTATTCGACCCACAGTAGCTTTGGATACCACAATACCATTTCGTTTGCACAATTCCACAATGCACGAAAGACTGAAGTTAGCGTCGGAAAGGCCAAACATATACCCTTCCCAAAAAGCTGCGATTTTGGAAGCCATGTTTCAGCACAAAATGTCCCAAATAACAGCAACAAGTGTATACAAAGCTAATCCCCATGAATAGTGGAGGAGCCATGCAAATCACATTCCGTCAAGGTCATACGCGGCGTTTAAAGTCATCTCATTTTATCTGAATCAACCCTCCGTATTGACTGTTTCAATTATTCATTAAAAAAATTGTCATTCAATTACCGCTTCCTCTGCTCATGATCTATGCCTAATTCTGGGTGGGCGACGGTAAATGTTAAACGACCTTAGCCCGGCGGTGGTAACAATTTCGGATACACTCCAGCAGGTACCCTGAGGCTCCTTACTGTTTTTTTACTGTTTTTTTTTTTTTGCTCGGAGTGAATTTTTTTTTTTAAAGACTGGGGGGCTGCGCCGAGTAATTATATATACCTGATATAAGTGATGTATGCCGAGAAATTGAATGTCCAGTGCCAATTGAATTGTCGCGAAACCTGTAACCGGCCGGGGGGAAACCAACTGCACCCTGTAACCAAATAGGTTGGGGTATACGAGGTCTGTTCAAAAAATACGTAGACTGACGTCATAAAACAAAATATACTTTATTCAGAAGTTACACATCTGGGTCCCCTTCAAAGTACTCTCCTCCCCGACGCACACACTTATCTTAACGGTGTTTCCACTTTTGGAAACGGTCCTGGAACGCTTCTTTTGTGATGTCCTTCAGCGCCTTCGTCGCATTTGCCTTTATGTCGGGAATCGTCTCAAATCTCCTTCCTTTCAAAGGTCTTTTGAGTTTGGGAAAGAAGAAGAAGTCACAAGGAGCGAGGTCAGGTGAGTAGGGTGGGTGAGGAAGAACAGTGATCGAGTGTTTGGCCAAAAACTCTCGAGTTCTGAGGGCTGAATGGGCTGGAGCGTTGTCGTGACGAAACAACCAGTCACCTCTCGTCTACATTTCTGGCCTTTTCCACTCGTCCAGTGGCAGTTTTTCCGAGTTTAACACAAAATTTCACAGCAACTCTTTGCTCGTTCAAGTCACTCATTCTAAAAATCCGCCAAACGAAAAAAAACACACTTCACAAACAACCGCGTAGCTAATCAACCAATACTGATATTTGCAATCAAAAAACTGCCTTGTAATCAGCGGATCTGTCAGAAGATGGCGACACCAAGCGATTTTGATTGGGACCAACAGGGCCCGCGCAATTCAAACAGTCTACGTATTTTTTGAACAGACCTCGTGTATCAGTTCGTTAGAGGGGGAGGGGTCTGGGGGGCACAGCCCCCCAGTCTTTAAAAAAAAAATTCACTCCGAGCAAAAAAAAAACAGTAAAGAGTCTCAGGGTGCCTGCTGGAGTGTGTCCGAAATTGTTGTGACCTAGCCTGGCATATTGATAGTCGTGACAAAATGACAATCCTATGCTTGTATTTGAAATTATAATTTATTTCTTGCATTTCTTTTATATACAATATTTCAATAAATATTTTTTTCAGAATATTAAAGGGGAAAAGTCCCCATACAAATTTAATTCTTGAATAATTAATTATTAAGAATGAAAATTCTATCGTGGAAAGATAAAACATTTTCAATAGGTTAAAAAAAAAAAAAAAATTAAAGAAGGTGCTATCTTTTAAATTTTAAACGAAAACATAACTTGCACCAATTCAACAATGCCAAATGATAATTAAAAAAAAAAAAGATAAATAAAAAAACCAGGAACAAAAGACGAAAAACTCTAAAGTCAATCTTTCTCTTCCAAATCCATGACTAGCATTATCGTGGAGATCTTCTCCGACTCCCATCACATTAGAAATCCTTATTCATAGTAGATTTGCTTCTTATGGATGCTAATTAATGTATAACAAAATTAATGGAAGGATATGTGATGAAGAAAATTAGCATGAATGACAAAAACTTAGTTAATTAACTCGGTTAATTAACAGATGCTAATTAATTCCCTTCCGTCATTAGTCTTTGATATCGTAAGTATTGGGAGATTGCATTTTTAGAAACCGATATTCAATTTAAAGTATTTTGGTCAAATACATCTAAAGTAATAGAAAAAGAAAAGGAACATATTGCTCGAGTAAATCTGACATAAACCGAGAGCATTGATTTGCATCTTTTTTAACATCAAAAATCCGCGGAAGATAAATTTGATGATCTTTTGCTTATTTGGTCTGTACAATTAAATAAACTCTCAAAAATAATAAATTTCTTTGAAAATAAACGTTTTTCGTATCAGCAGATTCGGTAACGATAACCATCACTAATACCTTAATAAACAAACATTTCCCAAACGTGGAAACTAAATCGATAATTTTTTATAAACATAAACCATACGTGAAATTAACGCTTCCCCCTAGGAATTACCATTATTTTTATTAGCACCTAATGCGAAGATTTTTTTTTTTTTTCAGAGCTGCATTCTTACAAAATGTGACGAGAAACTTGTGCAGCAGTGGAACGAACGAACGCATGTGATTAAAAGGTTACGCAAAAGAACGATGCCCCCTTTTGATTGACTTAAAACGCAAATCGAAATGTGCTTTTCTTTAATCTCTACGTCATCAGTTGTCGCTCTGTCTTGTCGCTTTTTCTACTGGAGATACTTTGCTCTCGCTCACAGGCGAGTTGATGGCCGTGCTATTGTTGTTTTGATTCCCTTGTTTCGAGCTGACCGAGCTCTTGGAGGATGATCGACTATGTTGCGGGCTTACTCGAACTGGAGTTTGGACCGAAGGTCTGGGAGTAGTTGGCGATGCTTTTGGGGACCCTTCTTGTATTTGCATGTGATATCTGTAGATGTTCTCTGTGCTTTCTATAACTCCTGCAGAAAAAAGAGAAGAATTAATTTTATGTTACCAACAAGGGTTGGATAAAAACAACGCTGTGGATACGGTCACGGCGCCGTGGCTTCTCAGCGTTCACGATGGTCTAAAAAGGAAAGTGACGCGGTGAAGGATAGAGCATGCGCTTCGCGCAACGGATGATTAATGATCGGCGAAACTGCACTTTGGCAAGCAATAATCGTTCAAAGGAGTCGTTCGCGTACATGTATATATAAACGAATTACGCGCACATAGTGAAATCACACCAATTCACGAAATATGCAAGTTCCTATTGCTCATTCCATTAATTGTACAATGGCTGCCCGAGTGCGAAATTGATAAGAGGAGGGTGGGGGTTTGCTCTTTGATCGCCGCTGTGCATCCCTAAACACGGCCGCCGGTGCGTGATTCACACATGGCACCCGTGCTGGCGGTGGCCCTGGATAAATCCGTGTATAATTTCTCACATTTGTAATTCATTTTAAATAATGAAATTTCACCTCTGATTTGGCCTCTGTCCGGTAAACGACCTCGGCTTATACATTTTTTCTGTGTAATGTGCTCTTCTTTCACAAAACGTGTATTGCCACGCTTTCAAGCGCCGTCAATAGTTCTTGAACGGCATGTCCAAAGTTGATTGGAATTGCTTTCTTCATATTCCCACAGAATAGAATCTATGTCCACGATTTAAAACAGGCGACCGTAGACGCATAGCGACGATCAAAAGGCGGGCAGCATCAACACCCCTCCTTGTTTCTATTTCGCACATGGGCGGTAAAAAGACTTTGTACAGTTCATGGAATGAGTTGCGTATTTCGTGAATTGTCCGATTTCACTATCTGCGCGTAAATCGCTTAAATATACGCGAAATTGTTCGCGAACTACTCCTTTGAACTATTCTCGCTTGCCAAAGTGCCATCCCCCTAATCGAAGCGCATGCGATGTTCTTGATCACGTCACTTCCCTTTTTCGACTATCGTGAACGCTGACAAGTCACGGCGCCGTGACCGTATCCACAGCGTAAAAAGAAATGGCAGCAATGAGTCATACGACCTTAGGCTGTTGTAGAGTTGAGAATAAAAAGAAATGAGCTAATATAAAGAGTATTAACTATTATTGTACGTTATTCAGTCAAATACTTTGTAATGGAGGTTGGTACAGGAGCCCTAATGACATACTGCAGCTGCAGCTATCTGAGAACACGTGAGTATGACGTAATAGTCAATACGTCATACTATTTAACAATTCCGAAAACGAGGCAAATAAACGTGGCGGTTCTAAAGATAACCCAGCAAATGAAGCGACATGCTGTCATCGTCTCCTTGGCTGCAGGACGCTCCGACACTGAGATTGCTGCATTCATGAAAATCGCCCGTTTGTTCATGTTCAAAGTTCAGGGAGAACTGGATGCTGCCAGGGGTAATGTGCCAACCGTTTTCACATATCAGGATGCCGAAATTCATCCGTTCTGTCCATTCATCAATGAGTACCCTGGGAAGTCCATAAGGGGAGGGACTCTGCTCCAAGTCATAAGGCCCACAGCACCCAAGCATGGATGACAACGAATCTTCATGACCACATCCTTCCCAACATGTGACTGCCCCCCAGCTCCCTGATCTCAATCCTTTGGATTATGACGTCTGCGGCGTCGTTGAGAGGGAGCCCAACAAGCATCCACACAACACCGTTGAAGCTCTCAGGACAGCTATTATGGAGGCAATGGCAGAAATCCAGAAGACCCACCTCATTGCTGCCTGCCAGCGGTTCCAACAGCGTGTGAAGGCTGTCATTGCAGCAAACTTTGGTTTTATTGAATAACAATATGCATTCTGTACAAAATGTATATTGTATTAAAGGCTCCGTGGCACCTCAAGTGTCTGCTCCTTTTACTTGCGGACGTCGTTTTGTTCTCAAATACCTGCTGCACCTTGTACTGTTGATCTATAATTTTTTAGATTGAAACTGTATATGCAACTCAAAGACAAAAGTTTAGCAAATGCCTAGAGCCAAACAATTGGATGAAACCATTAAACAATCACTCCTAGAATTAGTGAGGACTAGTATGAAACAATGTGAAATTGCTAAACAATTGAAGATTCATCCATCAAGTGTCAGCTGAATTGTCAAAATGTATAAAAGTGATGGGACAATTAACGTAAAATCCAGATCGGGACGTTCACGAATTACCGTAAATATTCTACTATAATGCGACTTCTTGTATAACGCGACTCCACTTTTTCGGCCCAAAAAATCGGCAAAAATCCTATCCTCTTGTATAACGCGACCCCCATTTTTGACTCCTCGCGAGAAATAAAATGTACGAACTTATACAGAAAAAAAATCGATGTTGTTAGATGTTGGCGACGAGTAATTCGAATAAAAAGTGAATTAATACATTGTATAATGAACTGGACATTATATGCAATGTAATTAATGTATAATACACGGCAAATTCGTCTGAATGTCATCAGCACAGAAAGCGATTTCGACAAAAGCAACTGCCTCAACTTCGAGGCAGTCTGGAAGTTTATAGTCCTACATGGATAGGGAAAGCTTTCTCACTTGCACATCGTCAAAAAAACACAACAGTACATAAATAAAAAGACAAGTAATCTTTATTCAGTTTAATATTTTCACTACATAATATTTTCTTGTAGGCTTTGGTTCGAGGCAGTTTGGAAGTAGGCCTATTTATCAATGTTTGGGAGAAGTTATTATCGATGTTGTTATTATCGACGATCGGCCGCAGTCGTCGGAGGGCTGATTTTTATCCTCTAGTATAACGCGACCCAGCAAATTTAGATGCTTTTTTAGGCCAAAAAAATTCGCGTTATAGTAGAATATTTACGGTACCAGCATTCGTAATGACAGTTCTGAAACCGTTGATACCAACAATGAGACAACGAACATCGAACGAAATAACTGAAGAGTGGTGCAGCAAAATTAACAAGAACGTTCTTCTAAAACAACCATCAGGCGTATAAAAGAATTTCGACACCGGTGTTACACTGCTAAGAAGAAGCCAATGTTAACAACACAAATGAAGAAAAAACGAATTGAATGGTGCAAAAACTATTACACATGGAATGAAAATGCTTGGACAAGGGGCACTTTCTCAGATGAATGACTTTTTTGTGCAATCAATGATGGACAACAAACAGTTATCCGTAAAAAAAAAAACATGATGAACTGAAAGCTGGGTGCATTTCAAGATCTAGTAAATTCCCACCCTCAATTATGGTTTATGGTACTCTGACTTCTGCGGGACTCGGGAGTATTTGTATCATTGATGGCACAGTGACAGCCTTAAAATATTGCCAGATAATGGCTGATCACCTGCTTCCAACTAAGCAGTTCTATTTTCTAGACAACGATTACATCTATCAGCAAGATCGAGCTCCTGCTCATATTGACAGATTAAGTAAGGAATGGTTTTCTGAACAAAATATTAAGGTTTTGGATTGGCCTTGGAATTCTCCGGATCTGAATCCGATTGAGAACATTTGGAGAATTATGAAAAAATTGGTCCGAAAGCAGCACATGACCGTTTACTTTTTACTTTTCAAACCCGCTTATCCGTTAGGGTCGCGGGGGCAGCAGCCCTATGGAGGATCTCCAGCGATCGCGATCTTCCGCCATCAGGCGCATGTCCTCCCTAGTAATACCCAAGCGACTCGAACCCAGATTCTCCATGTAGTCTAGCCACCTAGTTCTAGGCCGACCCCTTGGTCTCTTACCCACCGGCTTGGAAAATAACAACTGCCTAGGAAGACCAGTTTGCATTGGCATACGTATCACGTGGTCATACCAGCGCAACTGAGATCTCTCAATGAGGAGAAGTAGCGGCTCAACACCTAAAGACTCCCTTATTGTGCTGCTGTGCACCCTATCTAGTAGGGTAACACCTGCCACACCTCTCAGAAATCTCATTTCGGCCGCTTGTACCCGCGGTCGCACTCTTTCGGTCATTACCCAAGCCTCATGACCATAGGTGAGAATGGGGACAAAGATAGAGTTGAAGACGAAGAGCTCGGCTTTGTTACCCAGCTCGCCTAAAAGTTTACCATTGCAAATTGCTAAACTTTTGTCTTTGAGATGTAAACGGCCACCTGAGCTTAACCACTTTTGCTTGGTCCCGTGGGTGGTCGTTATACATGTAGGACAATAAAACCAGCCATTGTTCTCTAACTGTTTAGCCCATTGACAACAATGACGGAGAAATTCCCGAGGCCAAAAGAAAGACAGGGCGACCACGACTTGCTTCAAAACGTGATCTGCGCATCTTAAAGCAAGTTGTGACTTCATCGAGATTTGCGTCCGCCAGACAACTGGCAAGAAAGTGGTCTCACCAACTTGGAAGAGACGTCTCAAAGACTACTACATGGAGGAGGCTTGCCGAACTTGGTTACAAAGCTCGAGTGCCAAAATCAACGCAGATGTCGCATTGACTGGGCCAAGAAGCATCTCCACTGGACCACGGAGGAGTGGTCTAAAGTCATATGGAGTGACGAATCTGCGTTCTGTGTCTCGTTTGGTGATGGAGGGGTGCGTGACTATCGCAAAAGGGGAGAAGAATTCAGCCCAACATGCATTCGACACTCAATAAAGTTCCCAAGAAAGTTATGATCTGGGGATGCATGTCCTCCAAAGGAATAGGCGATCTCTGCATCCTGATAACTAGCGTTAATGCTGACATGTACATCGAGATGATGGAACATTTTCTCATTCCAAGTATAGAACGCTTGTATCAAGATGACGACCCCGAATTTATATACCAGCAAGACGATGCTTCATCACATACGGCGAAACGTGTGCTCTCGTGGTTTCCAAGCAGAAACATCCCCGTTCTAAATTGGCCCGCCAACTCGCATGATTTAAGCCCAATTGAAAACATTTGGAAACGAACGAAGCAAGAGTTGCAACAGTCGAGCGGTGCCACTGTTGACGAACAGGTTGACAACATTAAGAAGGTGTGGGCAACAATCAGTGAACAAGAATGCCTAAAATTAGTTGAGTCCATGCCGCAAAGGCTGCGGGCTGTGATCCGATGCAAGAGGCATCCAACCAAGTATTAATGTTTATCTTCAATTAAAATTCATTTTGTTTAACAATGTTCACGATTTGCTAAACTTTCGAAACGGACTATCCCATACGGAGAATTACCGTATCGTTTAAATAAATTAGTCCTGTGTTTTCTCTTTTATTCCATTATTTTATACAATTATTGTTACATTACTTACCGGACTGTAGATTGAAACTACGTCCTTTAATTCCAGTTTCCTTTGGAAGAGGTGACCACCAATTGACAAATGTCCCAACTAAAGGCACTTGGCGCAGTAATCCCTACACAAGAGAAACTATAAAAACAATTGTGCACAAACATACTTTTTATGCTAACATGAAAAAGCAAACGCCCAACCTCTTGCCAAATCTTCTCCTCGTTTTCTTTCTTAAGATCTTGGTTAGCCGTTTCAATTCCTTTCTTTATCATTTCTGCCATTGTTTCTAGATACTAAAATCAAAGAAACAAGTACAAATTCAAATTTGATATTAACAATCCAATAATTTTAAAATTTCTTTATAAAAACATTTTCCCATTGAATAACATTTACTGGTATGTTAATTACATAAACAAGTTTCTATATACAATCTTTGACAATAAAAAAAAAACACCAATGCACTTCAAAATTTTACCCTCGTTACAACCCATGGTGGGCTGATGGTTGCACGCCTATGCAAATATCTTTAGACTGGATATGTATATAGTCAAAATTTTCCAGATATATATCGTATTGCAACCTGGGGAACGTGGAGGCCAAATCATTGTCGTGAAGTCAGTAGCATGCACCTCTAGCCCCTGCTGTGTCACAAGGGCCGTGTGTGGAGACCCCTTATCTTGCTGGTACATGCCGTCGCTGCGGGGCAAAAACAGTTCATGAAGGGGTGCAGATGGTCCCCAAGCAGATCGACGTAGGAAATAGCATGCAGAGTGATTGTCTGCCCGAATGGTCCCCCCTGACAAGCAGGGTCCATGGCTTCATGTGGCCTGCGCTAGACACAGACACAACCATCAGCCCGATACAGCTAAAACCATGACTTGTCGGAACAGGCAACCCTTCGCCAGTCCTCAGCGGTCCAATGTCAATGTCTCTTGCTCCCAAAGCCTGCAGCTACCAAGGTTTTCCGAATTGTCGTCACGGACACAGTTGTGGGACTTCCTGGTTGTACAGCATGGTTATTTGGCCCGCTGTCACTCTCCGTTCAGCAGTTGCAAGTCGGGTGACCCAGCCAACACCTCCGACATGTGTTGTAACCCCTTGTTGGGCGCACTCACGATAAACCCTTGCAACACACAATATACATAGGGTGTTGGCTACATCTGACATTGCGGCACCCATCCGTCTGGCATTAACAATCATCCCCCATTCAAATGCAGATAGCTCTTGGTGTGCTGCCATTTCTGTAGCTAGTTTTGCTTACAATGATTGTGTGATATCAAGGAGTACCGTGCACCTGCATTCTGAGAATGGAAGCAGCGGGATTTGTCTCATTACGGACAGGGAACCTGATTGGAGGGGTGTGCCATGACTTTTGGTGAGTGAGTGTATGACCAAGTAGAAAATGAAGTTAATGCATGCAATGAGCCAGAAGTTCACCGTAATGAATAATCAAATGTTGTTAATCGTAATTGTGCTCGCTCAGTTCTAACGGCACAGTTTCAGTTTTGAATAATCATCATCGACTCATCTAAAAACATACACTATATGATCACAAATATCCGGACACATGCACGTTTGCACTCTAGCCACGATTTCATGGAAATCAATAGGGCGTTGCACATCCCTTTGCCCGAATCACAGCTTCCACCCTTCGGAGAAGACTTTCCACCAAATGTTGGTAGGTACTTTACGGAATGTTCCTCCATTCCTCCCGAAGAGCGAGAATCAGTTCAGGTACAGAAGTTGGCCGATGTGATCTGGCCCGCAAGCGTCTTTCCAATTCATCCCACAGACTCTCTATAGGATTGAGGTCGGGACTTTGTGCCGGCCAACCCATTTCTTCGACCCCTGAGTCCGCAAACCACTGCCGTACACGCCTCGCTTTGTGGCACGGAGCATTGTCGTGTCGGTAGAGAAATGGCCCGTTTCCGAAAAATTGCCACAACGTTGGAAGTGCACAGTTGTCCAAAACATTCAGATAACGGTCGGAGTTCATGATTCCTTGCACAGGAACGAGCTGGCCCAGTCCGTACCATGAAAATGAGCCCCACACCATGACTCCTCCTCCTCCGAACTTGACTGTGGGCTCTGTGCACTCAGGTAAGAAGCGTTCTCCAGGTATGCGCCAAACCCAAACTCGTCCGTCGGATTGCCAGAGTGTGTAGCGAGATTCGTCTGTCCACATTACACGTTTCCATTGGTCCATTGTCCAGTTTCTGTGGGCTTTGCACCACTCCAGACGTCGCTTGGCGTCGACCCTGCTGATGTGGGGCTTGTGGGCAGCAGCACGGCCATGGAATCCCATCGTGTGCAGTTCCCGACGAATTGTCACGGTACTGGCATCGTTTGCAGAGGCGTTTCGAAACTCTGTGGCAATTTTTTCCGCCGAGGACTTCCGGTTGCTGCGGGTGACACGACGAAGCACTCGACGGTCTCTGTCCGTTAGTTTCTTGGGTCTACCGGTTCGTTGTTGAACTGTTGTCGATCCCCGCGTCTTCCATTTCATAATGACATCGCCTACTGTTGACTTGGGTATCTGAAGAAGGCTGGAAATGTCACGCATGGACTTGCCGCATAGGTGACATCCAACGATGGTTCCACGTTGGAACTCACTGAGCTCTGCCGAACGACCCATTCTTGCCAGTGTCCAAGCAGAGTTGTGTCTGAAGGTGTGGGAAGCTATTTAAATGATGTGCAAGTCATTATCATGTGACATTGGGCCAATCGATGATCTGTGAGGGGTGTCCGGATATTTTTGATCATATAGTGTAATTTCAAGAGAAACATCAACATTGCTTTACAGGGTATGTATATAAAGTATCGGGAACAATTTTTTCCTAACGTGACTGGCGTGCTCAGTGGTGTGGGGTCTGACCTTCAAAATACGTCAAGCATCAGTCGCCTGCGAGCGTTTGTTCAGACTAGATCGAAGTTTTAGTAGACCCCTGTCGAGTGACTCGATGCAAACTCAATATGCAGCGAACGATTGAACAGCGGTATGCCATAAAATTTTGTGTTGGACTGGGGAAATCGGGTACGGAGACGTTGGGCATGATGTCACAAACTGCAGTTTTTAAGTGGCACAAGCTCTTCAAAGATGGTCGAGAGAATGTGGAGGACGAGCCCGCTCTGGACGGCCGTCGACATCAAGAACCAACGGCAACGTGCAACTTGTGTGGTAAGTGCCACCTGAGAAGAGAAGGGTCAACTGGATGAGGGTCAAATTGGAAATTGCATCACGACATTGCACCCAGCTACACTTGTTCCAAGGTTTCGGACTACCTGACGCAAAACGGCATAGCGATGATTCCCCATCCCATTTACAGTCCCGACATGGCCCCAGCAGAATTTTTCCTATTCTCAAAAGTGAAATCCTCCCTCAAAGGACACCACCATGGGACCCTAAGTGCCGTCAAAGAAGCTTGCATGCATACCCTTAAGAACCTTCTGGTATCCGCCTACCAGGGAGCCTCCGAGTCTTGGAAAAGCTGCTGGCAAAAGTGTGTCGATGCTCAAGGGATGTACTTTGAAGAATTTTAAGGTTTTGTAGCAATATCTGAAATAAATCTATTTTTCCAAAACTTTTCCCGATACCTTTTATACACACCCTCTATTCAAAGTAAGGTTCATCGCTATCTACATATTTCTCCCATCTTTCAGGTAATTTGCGGATACTCTCCGAATAGAACTTTTCTTGTTTTGAGGCAAATCATTCAGTGACTCACTTTTATACTTCTTCGTATGTTTTGAAGTGCTGCTAAGAAAATCTGTTTGCTGTCGATTGGAAGGTCTGGCCCATGCTGATTGATTGACCATCAAAGTGTGGTGCGTTAATACACTGACTGAAGAGAACTCGTGGGATAGCAGGTCGCTGATTCGCAATCTGACACAACATGGAGGCTGCAATTGTGTGTGAGACCTTGGGGAAGTCGCTGTGTGTTTGATTCTTGTGAAATGGTATGTTGTTGTGAGTTGATGGCATTCAAACGGGGCGTGGTGGTGGATGCCCGACGCATGGGAAGTTCGATTTGGCGGTCGTGCATGAATTCGGCTTCACATGTTCAACCATGTCTAAGGTGTAATGAGATTTGTTGGAGGAAGGCATAACGGTCCACAACAGACACCATACCGGGCATCCAGCCACCCTCGATGACTGTGATGAATGGTCAACAGAGACAGGAGTTACACAGTGCGACAAATCACAAACCAATTCAAAGTCGACCGAGCTAGAATAGTCTCCCAGTGGACATCCATAGGAACATGCGTAGCCTCGGCTATGGGAGCGATCGCCACTGTTAACCCCACATCATTGGACACACTCGCGTGCATTTATCACCAACCATATTGGATGGACACTGCAACAGTGGCATAACATCATATGGTCGGACTAATCATGATATCAAATGTTCCATGATGATAGGAGGTACCGTGTGGGGCACAGGCTCATGAGGCGATGGATCTGGCATGGCCCAGGGCAGTAGGGTATAAGTCATGGTCGAGGGCGTGTCTTCATGGTATGGAATGGGCCCCCTTGTTCTTCTGAAAAACACGTTGAATGGTCTGCAGTATCGTCAACTGCTCAGAGACCATCTCACCCGTTTTTGGCCTTCCAACACCCCAGCGAACTTGTCGTCTTTCAAAATGACAGTGCGCTGCTACGTCGCTCCAAAGTTGCCTGAGAATGTTCGAAGAGCATGCAGGGGAGGTCCATCGACTGGACTGGCCACCCCGAAGTTCTGATATGAACTCTATCGAGCATATCTGAGATGCCATTGAACTCAGGCTCTGTGCGATGGATCCTTCATCCATGAACAAATCGCAATTGGCTACCGTTCTGCAGACTTTGTGGTGTCATCTGCCTCCGGAAATGTACCAAGGACTTGAGACTCACTTCCACGCCATATCGCTGCTCTCCACAGGGTCAGAGGATACCTGACCTGACTACCCCGTGAGTTTTACTCAGTCAGTGTACATCTTCCCAGTCAAGCTCTTTTACTGGGCCCTAAACTGTTTTTGAAGTGTGTGTAATGGTGCATTATCATGAACCAAAATTACTTTGCCATGTCTTCTGGTCTGTGCTGGTTCAGATCGTTGTTGTTATTAGTTTTGGTAGCAATAACTAACAACGGTTTCACCTGGTTTTAGAAGCTCATAATACTCCACACCTTCCTGATCTCGTCGAGCCAAATTAGAGATGGAGCTTGTTCACAATAAGCTTCCTGAAGTATGCGTTAACTTTCAGGAGCACTTTTCTTCAAGATAAAGTAATGAATTGATACTTCCCGCATGTTTTCTTTTTTTGGCATTAACATCGACACGATTAAGCATAAAAATATTTATGATGCCAATGCTAACACCTGCAGATAATTTCACTGGGCAACGCCGGGTACATCTGCTAGTATGTACATATAGGGTGAGTCAAAAGTATATTATCACCTTCCTATCTTGTATACCAATGTAGTTATACAGGGACTGAATAGGAACTTGAGGGTGCTCTATCTCACGGAGCACCTTTCATTATCTCAAATATGCAAATTAGGACACATCCAAATTCTATCTCGAAAACGGTAAGAGATACACAACAAAATTCCGATTGCACGTTTGTTCAACAGCAAATTCCAAACAAAACAACAAAAGTTCACCGAAACCCGAAGAGCAGATCACCGACAAACCTCATTGCAAGACGCCTAGACTTTGCACGTGAGCACCACCATTGGACCACAGACGAATGGGCTAAGGTCGCCTTCTCCGACGAGTCAAGGTTTTTGCTCCATAAAATTGATGGGCAATGGCGAGTACATCGTGAATTTGTCCATTGTGGGTGATTGGGTGGTCCGATTTGGATGATTTTTTTTGTTTTGTTTGTTTTTTTATGCTGAACAAGTTTGCAATTGGGTTTTTTTCTCTATCCCTTACGGTTTTTGAGATAAATTTTGAATGTGTCCTAATTTGCATATTTGGGAGGATGAAAAGTGCACCATGGGATAGGCCACCCACAACTTCCTATTCATTGGATTCATCAAAATTGACATATCTGCTTCGGTTCAAAAAATAAAAGGGGGGGTCAGACTTTTGTATTCACCCTGTATATATGAACTAATACTGTTGAAAATGCATCTAGGCCATTATAACAAATCGGTTATGGGAAATACCATGGAATGAACATCAAATGAAGTTTGCGTATATTTATGGAATCGGGATCTTGTTACTTTGCTTTGTAAATCTCTATAGATTCTAAAATGTTAGTTCTTATGGGGTCTTTGCAAATATGAATAATGTTCATAGAGTCATTGCGGCTATCGAGGCTGTGTCCTTTTTCAATGAGGTGAGTAGCATATTGGGATTTACTGTCTTTTTGGTTAAAATATGATGCATGTTCCTTAAATCTGGCAGCAAAATTGCGGGTTGAGAGGCCAATATAAAAGTCATTACAAGTATTATTCATTACAATATCATTACAATTTATTCGATATACTCCAGCCAAATTATAAATATCTTGGGGGTTGGAATGGGGGACACGCAGATTGTATGTTGAGAAAAATTTGGAAAGGCGACAACAGCTAGGGTTGAAGAACCTGAAGGACACCCACTTTTGTAGGTTAGGTTTAGGGGGTTGGAATGTCTTCAAAAATACACTTTGTACTTGCTTTGGCGAATTTACCAAGGAATATAACTTCTAGTGGAGTGATATCATTGAAGTGAGTATTAAAATTATTATTATAATGCAGAGTGGTTAAGAAGTTAATTGTAGATGTATCTAAGTCATCATCAGAACCATTATTAAAGTTCTTTTGAAAATATAAGCTGAGTCTATTGTGGAAAATTTAGTCCGCGATTTACCAAAGAACACAAGAACTTGATTCTTTTTTTTTTTTTTTTTTTACCAGTGGGAAAACAAAAGCCAATTAATTCGGGGTTTTCGGGAAAATGAGCTGTCCATTAATAAGCTTTCTTAAGGTATTAAAAAAGTGCTCTATTAATGATTTGCGAGAGATTAAATACAGGTGCAAGGGAGGTTCTGTCGGCAAGATGAAGAAAGGTTAGGTTAGGGTTGATTCAGATAAAATGAGACGACTTTGCAGTTCTGTTAAGATGGTGTAATACCATGGAGCCACCATCGGTTGTGTTCGATGTGAGAGCCACTTTGTTGGACTATCCCTCGGCACCATAATTTCCACTGAAGTAGGCCGAGTTTGAGGGACTCCATGGAAGTTCGTTCCACACCTTCTGACATACTTTCCATAGCCCATCAACGGTTCTTGGTCGGCGACTTCCGAGCCGTCGTTTCAGGAGACCAAAACCACAGAAATCCATCGGTGATGCGTCAGGAGATTTTACAGGCACATGAGAGAAGGGAATAACTCGTATGCCCGTCTCCTGTTCCATTTTCCTGTAGTAAGCCACAGATGACTTGGCAGTGTTCACTTGTGTTCAGTCACTCAATTGTGTGACTGCGCGCTTTATGACGTCGCTCCAGCCCAAGATTGTCATGAATTATTCTGGAGACTGTTGCCTGTGAAATACCTTTCCTTTAGGCTAGACTTCTCTGTGTGGGGGGATTTTCTTTCAGCACTTCAGACCGGATTTCTCGCACCATTTGAGCTGGGCGTGTTGGCTGGGGCTTGTTTCCGGTCTGCTTCTCTGCTCGTCCACGTTCATTAGATGGTCGCAATTTATTCTTTTTGATTATTCGACCCACAGTAGCTTTGGATACCACAATACCATTTCGTTTGCACAATTCCACAATGCACGAAAGACTGAAGTTAGCGTCGGAAAGGCCAAACATATACCCTTCCCAAAAAGCTGCGATTTTGGAAGCCATGTTTCAGCACAAAATGTCCCAAATAACAGCAACAAGTGTATACAAAGCTAATCCCCATGAATAGTGGAGGAGCCATGCAAATCACATTCCGTCAAGGTCATACGCGGCGTTTAAAGTCATCTCATTTTATCTGAATCAACCCTCCGTATTGACTGTTTCAATTATTCATTAAAAAAATTGTCATTCAATTACCGCTTCCTCTGCTCATGATCTATGCCTAATTCTGGGTGGGCGACGGTAAATGTTAAACGACCTTAGCCCGGCGGTGGTAACAATTTCGGATACACTCCAGCAGGTACCCTGAGGCTCCTTACTGTTTTTTTACTGTTTTTTTTTTTTTGCTCGGAGTGAATTTTTTTTTTTAAAGACTGGGGGGCTGCGCCGAGTAATTATATATACCTGATATAAGTGATGTATGCCGAGAAATTGAATGTCCAGTGCCAATTGAATTGTCGCGAAACCTGTAACCGGCCGGGGGGAAACCAACTGCACCCTGTAACCAAATAGGTTGGGGTATACGAGGTCTGTTCAAAAAATACGTAGACTGACGTCATAAAACAAAATATACTTTATTCAGAAGTTACACATCTGGGTCCCCTTCAAAGTACTCTCCTCCCCGACGCACACACTTATCTTAACGGTGTTTCCACTTTTGGAAACGGTCCTGGAACGCTTCTTTTGTGATGTCCTTCAGCGCCTTCGTCGCATTTGCCTTTATGTCGGGAATCGTCTCAAATCTCCTTCCTTTCAAAGGTCTTTTGAGTTTGGGAAAGAAGAAGAAGTCACAAGGAGCGAGGTCAGGTGAGTAGGGTGGGTGAGGAAGAACAGTGATCGAGTGTTTGGCCAAAAACTCTCGAGTTCTGAGGGCTGAATGGGCTGGAGCGTTGTCGTGACGAAACAACCAGTCACCTCTCGTCTACATTTCTGGCCTTTTCCACTCGTCCAGTGGCAGTTTTTCCGAGTTTAACACAAAATTTCACAGCAACTCTTTGCTCGTTCAAGTCACTCATTCTAAAAATCCGCCAAACGAAAAAAAACACACTTCACAAACAACCGCGTAGCTAATCAACCAATACTGATATTTGCAATCAAAAAACTGCCTTGTAATCAGCGGATCTGTCAGAAGATGGCGACACCAAGCGATTTTGATTGGGACCAACAGGGCCCGCGCAATTCAAACAGTCTACGTATTTTTTGAACAGACCTCGTGTATCAGTTCGTTAGAGGGGGAGGGGTCTGGGGGGCACAGCCCCCCAGTCTTTAAAAAAAAAATTCACTCCGAGCAAAAAAAAAACAGTAAAGAGTCTCAGGGTGCCTGCTGGAGTGTGTCCGAAATTGTTGTGACCTAGCCTGGCATATTGATAGTCGTGACAAAATGACAATCCTATGCTTGTATTTGAAATTATAATTTATTTCTTGCATTTCTTTTATATACAATATTTCAATAAATATTTTTTTCAGAATATTAAAGGGGAAAAGTCCCCATACAAATTTAATTCTTGAATAATTAATTATTAAGAATGAAAATTCTATCGTGGAAAGATAAAACATTTTCAATAGGTTAAAAAAAAAAAAAAAATTAAAGAAGGTGCTATCTTTTAAATTTTAAACGAAAACATAACTTGCACCAATTCAACAATGCCAAATGATAATTAAAAAAAAAAAAGATAAATAAAAAAACCAGGAACAAAAGACGAAAAACTCTAAAGTCAATCTTTCTCTTCCAAATCCATGACTAGCATTATCGTGGAGATCTTCTCCGACTCCCATCACATTAGAAATCCTTATTCATAGTAGATTTGCTTCTTATGGATGCTAATTAATGTATAACAAAATTAATGGAAGGATATGTGATGAAGAAAATTAGCATGAATGACAAAAACTTAGTTAATTAACTCGGTTAATTAACAGATGCTAATTAATTCCCTTCCGTCATTAGTCTTTGATATCGTAAGTATTGGGAGATTGCATTTTTAGAAACCGATATTCAATTTAAAGTATTTTGGTCAAATACATCTAAAGTAATAGAAAAAGAAAAGGAACATATTGCTCGAGTAAATCTGACATAAACCGAGAGCATTGATTTGCATCTTTTTTAACATCAAAAATCCGCGGAAGATAAATTTGATGATCTTTTGCTTATTTGGTCTGTACAATTAAATAAACTCTCAAAAATAATAAATTTCTTTGAAAATAAACGTTTTTCGTATCAGCAGATTCGGTAACGATAACCATCACTAATACCTTAATAAACAAACATTTCCCAAACGTGGAAACTAAATCGATAATTTTTTATAAACATAAACCATACGTGAAATTAACGCTTCCCCCTAGGAATTACCATTATTTTTATTAGCACCTAAT
>JAHWFO010052582.1:25644-35689 GCA_023313115.1 Rhysida immarginata | reverse complement strand
TACCTCGTTTCCAGTCCGTTTCTGACTGGTTGAACGAGTTTTATTCATTTACACATGCGCCAGTTTCCTTTTTCTTTCGTGCCGGGCACCATAACAATCTCATGCTAGCCATTAATTTGACTCATTGGTTTCGATTTTGAAAATAGTCTTTAAATGTTTCAAATAATTTTTTGAATAATAAATGAAAAAAATTACGGTTTTCATTTTGTATTCAGGAAAATCAGTTATTTGCAGGTAAATATTTGCAAATTTAACGTATATGTCTTTACATACAAAGTTTTATAGTTCTCTTAATTTTGAAATAAACACAGATTCTTTTAACTGATCAACAAATAAAAGTCATCATAGCCTAATTTAACATTATAAATAGAATACAAAACAGACAAGTGTTTAGTATCAACATAATATCATTCACTATCTATTTCAGTGCATCTCAACTTTTTTATAGAACATGTTTTATTCTAATAAAATAAAAAAAAAAAATAGTGAAATAATTGTAACTACTTCACGTAACACACTCATAAGTTAACATTAAAAATATGGATGAACACTATATGGTTTTTAAATTTGGCAGAGCATTTGTAAGAAGTTCATAGAACAAACAATGTTCTGAAGAATACCAGTTAAGAACCACTGATCTTGTTTCTAATAAAAATTTTATATAAATACTATTCAATATTTTTTAAAATTTACCAAAAGGTGAAACTGTTTGTTTTCCCCATTGTAATAAAAGTTTTCCACTGGCTGCATATTTTAAAATTCGGTTATTACAATACCTAAAAAATATAAGGATAATAAAAATTAACTATTTATTACAAAATTTTATTAAAAAAAAACAAAAACAAACAATCTGAATACCAGTTCATTCAAAGAAATTACCATAACTTTGCAATGCCTGATTTAAAAAAAAATACCCCATATTATTGTATCTGTTTGTTTTGATACTAAATGACAGATCCTAGAAGTTACTCCTGCAAGAAATCCTCTACAACTACATGGAATTCAATGCTAACAACAAGGCATTCAAATGAAGGCACAGAAAAAAAGCCTCTAAAATTCAAATGAAGGCATAGAAACAGAGAGAGGTAAAGTTGCAGGAATAATATACCGGTATACATTTTTTTACATTATTAATGAGGAATGTGTAATTCTTTGACAAGTTGACAATACAACATGATTTAGCTTTTAAATGTAGGGTATTAAATAAATAATATTCTGGACTGTATGTAGATCACTGGTTGGTATCTCACAGTCCGTGATCTGAATTTTGGTAGAAATCCCTAAACATAACGAAACTCACATTTCATAATTTCCCTAAATTTTATGCTAACCTTATCCACAAGTCAAAGCAAATTTTATAGGTTTTGCCTACAAATTTGCCCAACATAGACAAGAGTATACAGGGTGTATCTGAAACCCTGTCACAAACTTTTAGGGGAGGTAGTATGGATGATTCTAAGCTAAAAAGTTCATATGAACATGGGTCGGAATTTGAACGATAACTGAGATATGAACAGAAATAAAAATGCCGCCACTAAGATCAAAAGTTAATAACTTACTTCCAACAACATCTAGGATGATGAAATTTGGGAAAATAATAGGGTACATAAAATTCTGTATACTGTTAAAATTTGAACGAATTCCAACGAGTAGTTTCCGAGTTACGCACTCAACATCGTAACACGTGCTCACATGTGATTACTAACCACCACGCGTTGCGATATTGATTACGTAACTTACAAACTACTCGTTGCAATTCGTTCAAATTTTAACAGCATAAATACAATTTTATGTACCCTTTTATTTCTCCAAACTTCATCATCCTAGATGTTGTAGAAATGAGTCATTAACTTGTGGATCTTAGTGGCGGCATTTTTATTTCTGTTCGTATCTCAGTTATCGTTCAAATTCTGATCCATGTTAATATGAACTTTTTTTGCTTAGAATCACCCATACTACCTCCCCTCCAAGTTTGTACAGACTGTTCAGATACACCCTGTAAAAGCTCAAGAATTGCATTAGTTCCATTGAGCTGTGCTTGAACATGCATCACTTACAATTGGTAAACTTGTTTCTGTTATAATTGATGCTTTAAACTTTAAAAATTACAAATTTTACAAAATAATAATAATAACAATTACCCATCTGCTACAAAAAATTCTCCGGTCGAGGCAACTGCAACACTTGTAGGTTTACAAAAATGTTTGTCATCACTTCCTGGTATAAGTGCAACGCCAAGAGTTAAATTTGGTTTAATTGCTCCTTTAGGAAATTTCATTATCTAACAGAAACGTAATTACAATTATGCAATAATGTTATAAAAACAAATTTATATGTAATTATTAAACAAAATCACATAATTAAATTACCTGATGCAAGGCAACATCAGTTATCCAGTAATTGTCATCTTTATCAATGGTTAAACCATGAGGCATAAAAAACCTAATTATAAATAGACAAGATCGATTCATTTTCAAGACTGAAATGTTATAGTAATTTTCTTATATAAAATAGGTATTTAGCTATATGAATTATGGTAGATGAAATTAATGCCTTCTTCACTAAGTAATAAATAGTTAAGACAAATTCCACGACTTGGACTCAAGCTAGGGACCTTCGGGTTACCATCTCAATGCTATAAACACTAACATCGGGACAGTAACCCGAAGATCCATGGTTCGAGTCCAGACCCTGGAATTTTCTTTACTATTTTTTTCTCTATTTAATAATTATTATCGGAGATATGGCGTGAAAAAATCCTCCAAAGATCCATTTTCCAATTATTATTATATTCATTAAACATCTGTAATCAAATTGATAATCAAAACAAACTATTTAATGTAAATATGTGACTCTACCAAGAAAAAAACGTTTCACATATTAATGATGATAGAGCATTCCTTAGAGGTATAGACAGGCAGTGCATTCCAGTTCCGGGACGATATTTTTTACAAAAAACACAGTGGTGATGCCATCTTTAGGGAACTGGAATTGTTTAGAACATAACCTTGTTGACAACCTCAACTATTTTGTAGCGTTTCAAGTAGTACACACTAACAATATTATGAACTTCTTGTTTTTGTTACTCTGTAAACATTTTTACGATGGAACCAAGAGCATCAGTACATTCGTTAATTCTTATCCATCAGCTTTTGGTATAAAAGAAGTGATAGGCATCAAACACCTTTCATACTCGCTTGACCTGGCACCGCAAACTTCATATTCTTCCCAAAGCTTAAATCCACGTTAAAGGAGAGTGTTTTGAAGATGTGGAGTCGATCAAGAGGAACGTGAGAGCAGTTCTGAATGGGATTTCGCCAGTAGACTCGCAAGGGGCCTTTGGGAGTCTATAAGAATGTTACATGCAGTATATGGAGAGCGAAAAAATGTTTGCAGAAAATGAATTCAATAAATTTTTCTTTTTCATATTTAATTTTTTTTTCTGGTGAATTATGGAATCAGTCAAGATTAACAGCAGACCACCCAATCAGCTTTTGAATCAAGATCAAGGACCCATCGACCTTTCCAATTGGCAAGAAATAATCGAATATTTTAAATAACCTTTTATGTTATTAGTGTTACTTTCACCAAATATGTAAAATTAAGCCTGTATAATTTGTAATTTTTTTAGCCATGGTGAAAGACGGTATAAGGTGGCTGAAATATGTGTATTCAGATTACATTATTGTGGAAAAGCAGATTTGCTTTGGATTCCCGTGAAATGTTTTGTGTTTATAGTGAGAAATTTTTGATGCAGCTCAAATTCTCCTGACAACCCTCAAAAGCTGTGATGATGACCCAACATATTGATTCTTCAGGATGTGATTCAAGAAAACATCCACACCAGTTGACTAGTGCAGCATTGCCCCATCTCAATAATGTCAGATCTTTACATTCAGACCCTGATCAATTCATTTCAGATCTTTTTGAAAATCTACTTTACAACCCCAAGTGATTTTCACCAATATGACTGAATCACCTATGGCAAAATGAGATCGAATATAGCTAATATAACATATAACTTTTTCTATGGTATCGGTTTTGTGCTGATGAAAGGGATGAGATTGAATATTGGTATGGATTATGTTAAAAAAATGAGAAATGTAAATATAATAAAACATGTTTATCAGTTCTTGCTTATAACTTTTTAATAAGAGTCTGTGACCTATTTACTGATTTCCCCTTGTATTTTGAATACCGTATTTACCCAAATACATACAGAAATCTGATAGAAAAAATGATCTCCGTTTGAATTTGCATGCGATGGAAAAAAAATTTTTTTGATCAGTACCATTTTGGTTTTTTTTAGTGAACACTTTCGCTTTGTTCGCGAATCACTTTTGTACTGCAGAAAAGCATTTTTTTTTTTTTTTTTTTTTTTGCAGTTTCTTATCAAATGCTATAAAAAAAGGAGGTGAAAGTATAGATGTGGATGGCAAAATGCTTATTTGTTAGTCTTATGTTTATTTTTTTCATGCGTCACCCCAATTCTGGATAGGAAATGTCAATGCATTAGACGTATGCCCGCTGATGAAAGCACTGTGTTGACCGTCTGATACACAATTAGGTGAATGAATCAAAATCGCCTGGAACAGTATTTTCAATGAATCTATCGTTAAAGGGTTCAAAAATGTGTTTCTAATGATATGGAAGGTACTGAAAATGAGGAGAAGAGGAGGAGGAAAAAAAAAAGTGATGAAGAAAGTGAATAACAAAATTACATTTTATTTTTTTATTAATTTATTTTTTAATTTATGGTGTTTAGTTTTATAAATAAATTCTGTTTTGAAATGCATGTGGTAATTATCAATTGATTCCATTTACTCTATATACAGTGGCAGAGCCATGCGTATTCATTGAAAAGAAAAAAAGAAATCACATATAATCTTCATTAAATATAATCTTCAGTACACTGAAAACAATAGTGTTCAGTTTTTGTTTTTTTCCTTCGATGAAAATGACCCAAAAACAAAAACGAGACGGGTTCAGCTTAAATTCAATGTCGGCATTTATTCAGGTAAATACGATATTCATGTAATCCTCCCATTACAAAAGGTTATGAACCAATGGCATTAAAATAGAAAAAGAAAAGATGAAATTATTCAAGACAATTTAGGACTCACATATTATTTCCCCATTCACGAACCACATTTCCTTTTCCATGACTGAAGACTACAATTGTGTTTTCCTTGATGACTCCTCCAGCCTCAGATCGAAAAGTATGATGAACATCGAATGAACTTTGAAATGATAAAAAAAAAAAATCATTGAAAAAAAAATATACAACTGATTTAACAAGTTATATTAAAAATCCGTGTAATAATTAAAATACGAATGAATTGATTATTCTTAGATGTCATTTCTTTCCTTTTTACATGATTCTCAAATTAGTACTAAGCAATTAATAAGAAAAAAAAAAAAAAAATTAATCAAGCAGTCGTCACTACTCAAACGTACAGGTACCTAAAATTAGATTGAGAAAGTCTCAAATTTGTCAAAATATATGCAATCAAACTCAGGGTATAAAATAGTTTGTATCTTTGGTTTTCAGTTGCATTATACACCGAGTGTTCATATTATTATGACCACCCTGTCAGTATCTCGTTGGGCCAACTTTTGCCTTTAATACTGCGGTAATTCTTCGTGGCATTGATTCTACGAGATGTTGGAAGGTGGTGGGAGGAATCTGACACCGTGCCTGATGGATAGCACTGTCTAGTTGTGCTAGATTGGACGGTGGTGGATCCAGCCGTCTGATGGTTCATTCGACTTCGTCCCACAAATGCTCAATTGGAGTAGGATCTGGGGATTGTGGGGGCCACCGAAGTAAGGTAAAGTCCCCCTCGTGTTCCTGGAACCACTCCTGCACATTGTCTTGCTGGAAGTAGCCATCTCCATTGGGGTACACCATCAACATGACAGGGTGTACTTGATCGGCGACGATACAGAGGTATGCTGTGCCATCCAGACATTGCTTGACACATTAACGGACCCAACGCATGCCAGGAAAACATTCCCCAGACCATAACACTGCCCGCACCGGCCTGAAGAGTTGTACTCGTGCATGCGGGGTCCATGCTTTCATGCTGTTTCCGCTAGATTCTCACGCGGCCATCTGCATGATGTAACTGGAATCGTGACTCGTCAGACCACACGATTGGTTTCCACTACTCGATAGTCCAGTCCTTGTGCTCCTGAGCGAATTGGAGTAGTTTCCGCTCATTGGCTGCAGACAGCAAAGGTGTGTGTACAGGTCTTCGGCTTCCGTATCCCATGCGATGCATTCTACGGCGGACAGTGCATTCAGAGATCGTTTTGGAGGGCCCCTGATTAAGGTCAGCAGTGATATGATGCACAGTTGCCCTTCTGTTATCCTTTACCAGTCGTGACAGTCTCCATTCTGTCCGATCATCACCATCTGCAGGCGGCCACGACGCGAACGTTCAGACCCTGTCTTTCAGCTAACCGTCCAGTCTTTAAATACTTTAACGACAGCTGCTCTCGAGCACCCCACGAATGCTGCTGTTTCGCTGATACTCGCTCCATAGCTCCGAGCACCTACAATCATCCTGTGTTTGAAGGCTGTTAAATCGCGTCGTTTATCCATAGTTGAAGAATGGAACTCGTCTACTGTTGTCGACGACACTCAGCTTCCCTTTTAATATTGGTCTGGCCTGCTAGCAACATTGTGGTGACGTCCGTGCGCACATTTGCATAAATATGTCAGGTGGTCATAATAATATAATTTTAACATCCACAATGAACAATATAATTTTAACTCTGGATGAACAATGAACAATCGTATATAAACTTCATATGGATGACTAGACTAAATTAGATAAACAGCCATGTGATTGGCTGGGCTCGAACCACTTCATGGCTTGGATTCAAAATCAGTTTATGATTCTTGATTGTGTTAGCTGACCAAAAATATGCTCTGTTCAATGATTACCATCGACCAAGCACTTTATTTTCCAGATATGGCCCCGTGTGATTTTTTCCTGTTTCGCAAGCTCAAATTAACACTTCATGGAAGAAGTTTTGGATTCAGAAAATAAAATTCGCAGAAGGTGCTTAGGGCCATATAGGAAAGTGCCTATAAGAAGAGCTTTGATGATTTCTTAATCATTCATTGGCATCAATATATTGCATCAAATGGGGCCTACTTTCAAAGCAACAAAATAAATTTGAATGATTAAACCAATATTTTGCTTTTATTGAACAATTCCCTGTAATTATTTGACTAAAGGTACAATTCAAAAATTCATATACATGTATAATCAATTCTATCAGTTCTAACAAATTCTATTAATGTACTTTGAAAGTTTATTCAAAAATTCAAGGGAGAATACGAGGCCTATTCAAATCAAGTAAGAAGAAGGCAGGGAACAGGAAACACAAGCGAACGGAAAGAATAGTATTTGATGAACAGTATTGTACACGCATTTCTCAAAAGACGTCACCCATCGCAATTAAGCACGCATACCGTTGTTTGGGGAGACAGACAAGAAATTCTGCCTGCGAAAAAAGATGTGGATGCTGTTTGAACCAGTCCATAACTGCTTTCTGCACCTCTTCATCGATGACAATTTCTTCAATGGGCTTAAGAGATGAAAGTCACAAGGGGACAAATCTAAGCTATAAAGAAAACGTTCAAGAACCTCCCATTTCTTCTTGGCTAGTGAATCCACAACAATTCTTGCGATATGTGGGAGTGCATTTTCATGGAGAACGATCACTCCTGAAGACAGTATGCCAGGTCGCTTGTCTTTGATAGCCATCTTTTTTCTTTTTTTTTTTTGCAGATGCAATTTCGCATCTCCTAAAAGTGTGTGATGCGTGTCTAAGCGGTAGGTGACTTCTTTTGAGAAATGTTAGGTACAATACTTACTTACTTTTCAAACCCGCTTATCCGTTAGGGTCGCGGGGGCAGCAGCCCTATGGAGGATCTCCAGCGATGGCGATCTTCCGCCATCAGGTGCATGTCCTCCCTGGTAATATCCAAGCGACTCGAATCCAGATTCTCCATGTAGTCTAGACACCTGGTTCTAGGCCGACCCCTTGGTCTCTTACCCACCAGCTTGGAAAATAACAACTGCCTAGGAAGACTAGTTTGCGGCATCCGTATCACGTGGCCATACCAGGGCAACTGAGATCTCTCGATGCGGAGAAGTAGCGGCTCAACACCAAAAGATTCTCTTATTGTGCTGCTGTACACTCCATCTAGTAGGGTAACACCTGCCACACCTCTCAGAAATCTCATTTCGGCTGCTTGTACCCACGATCGCACTCTTTCGGTCATTACCCAAGCCTCGTGACCATAGGTGAGAATGGGGACAAAGATAGATTTGAAGACGGAGAGCCTGGCTTTGTTACCCAGCTCGCGTTTTGTTACCACGGATCGCCACAGTTCACGTCTGATACAGCTTGCTGCACCGATCCGAGCATCCAATTCTTTCTCCTGCCGTCCATCACTCGTGAATGCAATCCCGAGATACTTAAATTTCTCCACCTGTCTCAATGAGGCTCCCCTAACATGGAGAGCGCACTGAGCAGGGTGTCTTGAAAGGACCAGAACCTCGGTTTTAGCCACACTGATCTTCATCCCAGCTTCTAGGTACAATATTGTTCATTAAATATTACTCATTTTATTTGCTTGTGTTTACTGATCCCTGCTTTCTTTCTACAACACCTACTTGGATTTCATTTGAACATGCCTCATATTTGAAAGCATACGATTAAAAAAATGATAAAAAAATTTAAATTAGGTTAATTAAAAAAAATTAAACGATGATTAACTAACTTGTTATCCCAAACACGCTTGGCTCGGTGAAATATAACCACATTATTTTGTGAATCAAATGCAACTGCAGTCACTTGTCCTAATTTTATTTCCTGTGCCGGCCAATTATTCACAGTTTGGTACAAATCTTTAGATAAAGGTTAAAAAAAAAAATAGTCATTAACACAAGTTTCACTATGATATTCATTATGTAATTAGAGTAAATTAAATCCACGTTCTTTGCCAGATAATTCATCCTTCAATCAAATAATTGAAATAAGTTTTTCAATAAATTTTAGACAAATTCTGCATCATTCCACTAGATTTTTACTGTCCTGTTTATTATACAGTGCACACTGTAAATATAACGTTACATTTTTATATACCTACCTGTGTTCTAAATGTGGATGTACAAAGTTGACATTCTAGGGCCTTGGGTTGACTTCCTAGGGTTGGCTACCTAGGGGCTTTGGGTTGACATTCCTTTGGAACGTATAGGAGATGACCACATATGGTCTTGGTTTCTGTGTGAAGGGGTGGATTCTGACAGGCCTCCTCCAAGATAATCAATGAATATTGAGGAAGACAGCAGCATTCAGACCCATTAGAACAGTTTCTAAAGCAGTAATTCAGTAACTAGAGATGGGCAGAGAAAAGAAAAGTTTGAAGACGACCACCCCCCTCTGTTCTCAAACAAGTAAACTTTGAAAAGACCAGGCCATGAACTTAACGGTTTGTTGAGTGTCAATCAGACGCAAAATCAAACAGAAAAGAGCAATTGGAGCTCTGGGCTGGACTTCCTTGGGTTGACTCTGTTATTCTAAAACAGACGATGCAGGAATCTTTCGCAGTCGCTGGCAGCCATTGTGAAAATCAAAACTTAGCACGAACACAAAATAGCGAATCGAACTTGTTGATTGCGATCGTTCAATGAAAGAATATTTAGACGTAGTAATTGATGACGAATGCGCGTTCATTTTTAGAGGAAGTTTTCATGTTGACCATAAAGTTCATTGCAAACGAGTTTTTAGAAGCAGCCATACACTTCTGGCTGGCCGTCGCCATTTTGATTTCAAAACTTCACTGTCTCATTGCCTTTGTGGATGTAAAAGTAACGGAAATTCAAGAAAAAAGTGAATTATCTGTGAAGTTTCAAATATAAAACATTTATACATATATCGTAAATATCAGATGAATATCAGTCTGCCTCACCAACTTTTGAGTTGAATCGTAATCCAACAAACCATCACTACACTACAAGAC
>JAHWFO010052582.1:0-10644 GCA_023313115.1 Rhysida immarginata | reverse complement strand
GAGGTAAATTGGTTGCAGGAGCATTTTTTGCCCAAGCAAACATTATTTTCATGCTGCCACCATCACAAATGTTTCCTTCACTGCACTTCCTTTAAAAAAAAAAAAAAAAAAAAAAAAAGAAATAAAATCATTAAAATCGTTATCTTGTTAAAATTAAGTTATTTTTATGTGTTTTAAAAAATAATAATCACTAAGTAGATGAAAGCAGGGCTGTAGAATTGGAGTCAGAGGAAATTCTTGGGTTATTGGAAATTCTCGAGTCAGTACAAATATTCGAATTCCTGACACCTAATACATTTAAATCATATGTAAACATTTTCTAATTATGTCAATAGATAATAAATTGATTAAAAGTTGGTTATTTTCTTAATTTTATATGCTTTTTGATAAATATAAATAATAGCCCTATTATTTAATTCCTAAATCGACATAAAGAATTTGGAGATACAATAAATTGAGGAGTCGGAGTCAAAGGTTTTATTTTGTACCAATTCCTAAATAAATAATGTGCATCTGAATATTCACGTGAACACACAAGATATATCAGATCTTTCATGGGGATTTCTATATTAGATCTATAATACTACATGGAAGAAACCATGGCGCCTAAGGCAATTCTGCTCTTTTTTCCCCCCCCTTTTGGGTTCCCAAGATATACTATTGCTGATCATGCTATTGCTTACCATTAGAGAGCAGAAGGCAAAACAACATCAGAACTATGCAAAGTGAGTAGACAGTGCGAAGTGAAGGATGAAAATGAGAAAGCTATCATTACCAAAGCGAACTTAAAAAGTTTGTGAATAATTTAAATGTGGTAAAATATGAATGGGTAAATAAATCCATGGTCATTCATTATTAAGTAGTGATCATTCCATTTCAATTTATTTTTACTATCTACAGCATTTCCAAACACCTATACAGGGTATTTTAGAACTCTGTGCGCAAACTTTACAGGGCGATACAGAACATTTTTTACCAAAGAATGGATGGTCCAAACTTCACCATTAAATCATTACAGGAAAAAAAGTTACGAACAATTAGTTAACAATATTACTGACAAGTGATTACAGCAAATGTTCAAAGGAGCTACCATGAATAGTAATACATGCCTGACATCATCAAGACATTGATTGGCAAACAGTTTCAAAAATACCTGTCATGTCATGTACATTCCCAACTGCAATTCTGGCAACTAAGTCCTCATCTGAGTTAACATGAGTCTCATAAACTTGGCTCTTCATCTGTCCCCAGAAAAAGTAATCCAGAATGCTAAATCAAGCTACATGTAAACACCTCTGCCAATCCATTGGGCCCCAAAGTTGTATTGAGGTAATTCCGCACACCAATGCTGAAATGTGCAGAGCCCCCGTCATGTTTAAACCACATCCGATTGCGAATGGCAGTTGGCACATGTTCCAACAGTTCTGGCAATTGTTCCTACAAAAAGGTTTAATAGACCTGGCCATTGAGTCAAGGTGGAAGCATAATCGCATGCATAATTCAACTGGTAATGACTTGAGTATTTCCAACATTTTTCCTTGTAGCAATTTCATGGTGAACTTTGGACCATCCATTCTTTGGTAAAAAATGTTCTGTTTGTGCACAGAGTTCAAAAACACCCTGTGTATAAATTTGTGTATCATACTTCTTTATAGCTGAGAAAAAAGTTGTAGCTGTAAAGAGTTGTTCTTATTTCGATAAGTTTATAATTACAATAATAAAAAAAATAATATTTACCAGTAACCTTTGGCAAGATTTTTAGGGTTCACTCCTTCACAACCAAATAACATCACATGATGGGCCCTGTTGTTCTCTGAATGAACTTCATATTGAACTAATAATAAAATAATGTCATATAAACAAGACTCGGAAACAATCAGCAACATAAATTCATTTAATAAATTTCCTTTTCCCAACCAAATGGTAAATAAATGAAACCATATACTGTAATTTTAGTCTACTAAAAGATATTAAATAACTTCTTCACGTTTTTGTTTAATTCAGATTTACTTACAAAAGAAAATTAAACGAGCTGTTAAATTTTAATGAATTACTGGTATTTACCCACCTATGTAAGATTCTCGTTCATCTACCTGTTTAGCTGAGCAAAGATATTCATCATGCTGGAATAAATATTAGATTATATCAATACACATAAAAAGCTGGTATTAAAAAAATATTAAATATTTTTTATTCTTTTATTAACCTGTGAAGGAGAAACACCTGGCATTCGTAAATCTTCAATAAATACATTGGAAGAAGATGGCTTACTTGGTTTTGGTAGCACCAATGATTCAACAGACCAATTGCAGACTACCAAAACCACAAGAAGGATATCAAGGAACATTTTTCAAAATGTCCTGATTCTATCAACTCAGCAATTATTAAATGTAAGCGTTAATACCTGTATTGCAAAAAATCAAAATATAAATAAATAAATAAATAAATAAATAAATAAATAAATAAATAAATACATGAGACTCAAATTGTTCGGTCAGTTTGCTAAACAAAATATTATATACTCGTGTTGCCCAACCCGTTGATCACGATCTGTCAGTCAATTGCAACAAACTTTATATTCGACTGCAACCTGCATTTTCAATACGTAGCAAAAGTAGTCTGTGGTCTACTTGAAACAAGAAAAGTTAGGTTACTGTATATGCATTAAAGTTCACTGTTAGTAGATTGTAACTTTTATTCCCTGAAACAAGTAGCTCATGGTCATAAAAAGAATGGGCAGCACTGATATCTACTATATAGTTTTATTCCCTGAAATAGTACCATTTGAAATGAACTAGTTAAAACATACAAATCTTCTATATCTATGAAACAATTCACTTGTTGGTAGGGAAGCACTTTAATTTGTTAAAAAAAATCATCGCTTGTAGAGTGTGTGAAAGCTATGAAGAAGTGATCAACCAGCAGATTCTGATGGATGCAATGTTTAAAGATCTCTTTAGTTACATTAAAGACCTAGAATTTATCCAATAAAGGCTCTCCAAACTATCATAGAGCCAAAACAATCTTGATAGGTCACAATCATAGGTTGTCTCTGGTACACCTTTCTCTACAATTAGGCCTATATAATTGAAAATGGATTCATCTGATCAAATGACTTGACATCCAATTTTGATGTTCTTAGCACTGGAAAGGCACAAGACTTTAACGATAATGACGAACAGTTAACAGTGGTACACGAGATTCTGATATGTAATCTGAGCACTGTTGCCTTCTGATCAGTTAGTATAAACATGGACACTGACTATAATGACCTATGTCATAAATGATTTGGTGTTGCCCTTGAGTATAATCATGGTATGTTGTATGTTGCCCCTGAGAGCTCTAAAGTTATTATAACTTGGAAGAGAATCGTCCACTCACCATGTACCTCTTTGCAACCAAGATTAAAGATAATGATAATTGTTATACTTTTGAAGGAAATTTGATGTACGAGTTTCATCTGGTTATATTCCGCCTTGTGGAGAAGATGCCCATTAAAACTTCCTATCACTGTTCTGTCCACTCATGTACTAATTACAATGAGATAAATCCAAGCTAGAATTATACTATAAAAATTTTTAAAATGATTGATCTTCCAATTATATTTTATTTCTAGTTTCATTTTTTTATCCCTCACAATAAATTTAAAATCAAATATTTCAGGTTTATAGATGCTCCAGCTGGGTAAGCATGTTAAAATTGCCTCCAAGCCAAATGACTTGAAAGCTTGAATGATTGAACTGTGACTGAACGTTGCGAGTTCGAATCTCACATAAGTGCCTTATTTTTTTTCCAAATGAATAAATAAGAATATTACCAACAATAAAAAACTACATGTAAGATTAATTGTTTTTTATTTTTGGCTCTTACAATGTTTGACAAAATCACTTTTCAATCACTCTCCCTCTCTAATTGTCGCAATTCACTAATATAAAACCATTAACAGTAAATAAACTTCCTGCAACAAATCCATTGGATATAAGTCATTTACAAGGTTGTTTTAAAGTAAGGTCCGTTTTGTTATAAAAACAAAACTACTACAGTATATATATTTTCAAAATTTCTTCTTTTACAGATTCTACATAGTTTCCAAGTTTATTTAAACACTGTCATAGTGCTCAATGAGCTCCTGCATGCTCATTTCATATAAGTCTGCTGCCCATGAGAAAGACAGGCAGTTTTCGCTTCTTCATCGTCGCTGAAACGCAGGCTGCCAAGGAACCACTTTAAATATCGGAACAGGTGGTAGTCACTGGACGCGAGGTTCGAACTGTAAAGTGAATGGTCAAATTGTTTCCAACCAAGGCCATATCTGATTAGAGCTTGCATTTGAGCAGAGGAGTGTAGCCTTGCATTGTTGTGAAGCAGCAACACAACAGATCCATACACCTTACTGATATGGCGATGAATTCTCACTGCTGTTATGTTTTTTGCTGTCAAAAAACAAATAACTGACCGTATTGCACAGTCGGCAGCAATCTCAAGAATCTTAAATAGTTTAAGGACACTGTAAGATGCACACATATTATGCCACAGCTATAAATGGTATCTACCTCTTCACAAGAGATGCTAGGAGTCTGCGCATGGTCACTGCTATGAATGTGCGAGATTTCCAAAGATATTTACAAACAGACCTTACTTAAAAACAACCCTCGTATTTTATATACAGTGCAGCCCCTGTATTTCGTGATTTCTTGTCGTGAAATCGGATAAGCCCCTTTTTTTTTTTGTTTTTTTTTTCAGTTTTCTTTTTTTTTTTATTTTTTTTTGTCATTTTTCAGTGAGAGGGAGAAAACAGCTCTTAAATCTGGACTAATCTTATATCCGCAGCTCTTATAAGTGGAATCTACTGTACATACATGAGGAAGGCAAATCATCCAACAATGTTAGCCATTGGTTCTATGTAAAAATGTTCCCACTGGCTCTTTGGACGAACACCTTTTGAGACAATCAATTTACGATGATCTTTCAGTTGTCTTCTGCTTTCACGCAATACAGCAGGACTATTTCGATCCAGGTTTTTTTCCTTTGCACAGTTATGTACAGGTATTTAGCCTTAATCCTGCCTTTAACTTCTCTAAGTACAAATTGTGGACACCATTTTAATATTGTTCTTATTTTTTTTTTTTTTTACCTATTACAGTGCATTTAGCATAAGTTTTTTTTTTCATATTTACATTATAATTATACAGAGTGTTTAATTCAAAACATACAAAAATTCAAGGGGGGGGGGGAGGGGTGATTCTTTGGGTTGTTTTAAGAATCTTTTGCACTTGCATTCTTTATTTTTCTTTATTTACTTAAATGTCCTTAATGTATTCAAAATCTCAAAACGTCTTAATGATAGTGCTATTGTGACTCGCTATATCTAGGGTCACCATTCTAGACTCAAAAAAGGGCTAAAAGGGCACCACATTACCAAAAAAGGGCACTTTGCACCCCCCCCCCCAAAAAAGGGCACTTAATTTTCTAAAAAGGGCATTGTGTGTTTAAAAAAGATTTTTTTCTATAAAATATGCACAGTTCTTTTTGAATTTCCTTAACCCTTTACAAAATTTTTAGATTTTTCTTTGCGGGCGCATTTTCGGGTATCAGGATGCGTGATCAGGACCAAAGGACAGCGGGGTGGAAATTTTTCATCAAAAGGGCAAACGGGGTGGCGTGCCCCGTAAACCTACCTAAAATGAACCCTGATGTCATGGGCAGTGAAATCTTAGCTCCCAAGTTCCATAACAGAGAGGCTGCACTGTATAACCCGAACCATGTGAATTACAGACCATTAAAGTGAGAGTGAATTATGCCACCATTTCAGTTGAAATGAACGTTATTTTTTTAGCAATAAAAGAGTCATACATATGAAAGGGAATAAAATTTTTTAATACTTTTTTCAATATATCGCACCATTTGCAAATTTATGTAATAATTCTCAACTATACAAAATTAAATTCTCTACAAACAGGAATTTTTTAAAAACTATTTTAATTTTGTCAAAAGAATTATTTTTCATGTTTAAATTTGCACCAAAACATCTGGAAAAGAATCTTAAATGAAGAAAATAACGATTTCCTTCAATAATGTATTTTTTATATTACAAATGAAGGCACACACACACATCAAAAAATAAAATGTGAAAAACAAGGTTTTTTTTTTTTGTTTTTTTCCATTTTTTAGAATGGTGGGAGGGGGAGGGGGGCTATATAAAATATCGCTGAAATAATTTTTATACCAGGCTTTTAAGTCATTTGGCTTCAGGGCAATTTTAACATCCTTACCTGGCTAGAGCCTTTAGAAGACTCAAACACAACAACATCCTCTATTTTGCTTTTATTAGCAAATAAAATGAAATCCATTATTTATTTTACTAATCTTATAAATCAATGAACACCATTCAACATTTCACATCATTAATCACATCAAGTTTGAAAGCTGTAAGCTGATAAACCCAATAATGGAGGCTTTGATATTGCAATCTTGAACCATTCCCTCCAAAGAGAATCAGTTTTAACTCTGACATATAGCAAGAAAAGTTAAAATCGCTCAGCAAATTTCATTAAAAAAAAAAAAAAAAAAAAAAAAAATTTTTATGATTTGGCTCCAAATAATCAATTTTTTTTCTTTCCTGGGAGAAAAAAATTAAAATTATCATTTACTACCTAGTTATCGATTCATGAATTCAATGATTCCCTTTAAAGTCCTTATGCATTAAATGTAAAATCAGTTAAGTCATAACAATTTCTTAAATCAGTTATCACATCCAAGTCGAATACAAGGGCAAGTCAATAAATAAAATCACAAAACTAGATAGAGAAAACAGTAACAGGGTTCGAAATCAGTGGTTGCCTGGTTGCCAGAGACTACTGAAATTTCATTCTGGTAACAGTTTATTACTGCTGGTTGCCTGGCTGGCAACCAACACTGAATATTAAGCTAGCAAACAATTCAGCCACAATAAATCAGCAATCCGAACCGACTCTATTAGCTACAGCTTAATAAAATTTGTGTTTTAAAATCTGTGAAAATGGGGATTGGATTTGATAATAAAATGGTCTTACCATAGAGCTTGCTGTTTCCATATAGCTTTTATTTTATTTTTTACTTTCTCTAAGGTGACAATTTTACACCAAAGAACAAAAATAAGGATATAAAGTAACCTGTAAAGAAAAACAATAATTAAAAAAAAAAACCAATTTAGACTACAAACAAGAACACACATTGCCACCAGTTATGCAGCCCCCAGAAAAAGTCATGCAATTTTAAGATGGAAATGTACATCATAAAATAAGATGAACACCAGATGGCACAGGTCAATGATACTGTCATTCTCATTTCAAAATGGCTTTCACCCAATATCATTTTCTAGAAGGATCGGACATCGCCACACAGGAGTTTGGAGGTGTGTAATGATCTAAATTTAATATTCCCCAGACGTTGGATTGGTAAAAGGGATCTGATACCATGGCCGACTAGATCTCCAGGTATCACCGTCTTTTTGGGAGTAGTGAAAAACATTGCTTGCAAATCATCAATTCGTGGCAACACAACTGAAAAGTCAAATTACAGTGACCATCAAGACTGTCGATTCTCCAATGCTTCATAGATATCTCTAAACATTGTTAAAAAACATATATACAGGGTGACCCAAACTTATTCAGCATAATTGTTTAGGAATATTGTATGGTTCAAATGGAACAAAAATGTCCTATAAACATTACATCTAGTTTCGATTATATGTAAAAAAAAAAAAAAAAAATAAAAATAAAAAAATGCTATTTCCTTTCCCCCAAAAAATTATATAAAAAAATGCAACAGTGTTCAGTTATTATCGTGAATCGTGATGCTTTTAACCACTTAGAAGCTGCTATGGCTATTTTTCAAAAGAATGATCCCGACTCTGAACGCAGTTCTCATGTAAATAGAGGAATAAGAAATTTGTTATCAGTGCTACACACAATTGTACAACGAAAAAAATTAAGCTTTTGTTCAAACATCTCTAACTATTTTTTTTTTTTAAATAAAGATTACAAAATAATAAATTCTTGGATATATTTTTTCCTTATACAGACATAAACATGTGTTTGCATTACATTACTATACATGCGCTTCCCTGTTTTTGATCAGATGAATATTCAAGTCAATTTTTTTAAAAACACATGCATTGTTACAGGAAATAATGTTTCAACTTATGTCACACTTTGCAGGAACCAACTCTTCCTCCTCTCTCTCTCTCTCTCTCTCTCAAGCAGTATTAATTTCATGATTAACTTATTACAGGGCTACTTGATAATTAGTAAATATTCAATTTGACTACAATAACCCTAACTCCAGAAAGAAAATATTAGGGATAAAAATTTCAGATTTATATAAATCAGGACTATATAAAATCAAGTGTAATAAATGCCCAAAAGTGTAATATGGACAAACGTTCTGTAGCATTTTGACTAGCTGGAAGGAACATGCTGCCCATATCAGATATAGCAGATGTGAGAAATCAGCCATATTAAACATGCCATTGATGAGAAGCAAGAGTTCCTTCAAAACGATTAAAAATCGTCTACACGATCAACGATAAGAGAATATTGGACGCATATGAGAGCTTCACCATTCAAAAATAAAAATAAAAAAATACCATGCATTATTACTAAACCAAGACATGAGACCAATCAATGACGACTCCAAACATATCAGCTGGTAAACGACAGTAAAATGGAAACCACCCAGAATAACTACCAATCACATCGACGGCCGAAAATGACATCTTATTGGACATTACTCTTTTGGTTTCAGATTTTCTGTCTTATTCACTTTCCGTTGATGACGGCAACGGTGTTGCCAAAATGTACATTCGGGATATTTTTGTATAATTCTGCTGTGTTTTAAGAGGTAACTTTTGTATTACTAGCTCTTTGATCTTATGTAAATATGTTTTTTGTTTTATTTTAACAAGAGTCCATGTTCACTATTTATCAACTAGCCCTGTAATAAATTAATTATTAAGTAGCGGAAGAATGGAGCTACCTATTGGTTTCGCAATTTCTGTCCGTCCCTCCCCTTCATAATTTCCGCTTTTTTTGAGGTAGAAGGTTGAAATTCGGAAAATAACTTACTATGGGCATGTGCACCTTCACTATTTAGTTTGGTTTTGATTAGCCCACTGGGGTTCGGATTTTTGATGGTGGAAATTAGAGGGGACCAAAAGGTCTACATGTATTTATGCATATAAAGGAGTGAAATTCGGTATGCAGATTCCTCTAAGAAAGATCTACATTACTATGAAGTTTGGGTCAAATTGTCCCAATGGGGTCGGAGTTGTGGGGGTGGCAGTTACTTGGTCTTTAGAAACCATGACAAGATATGGCATATGATGATATATCATTCGATCGGAAATGATGAGAAACTAAAGAAGATAGAGCTCGTTTATACTTTCTAAATACTACGTTCGAGAAAATCAATTTTTCGATTTAAAAAATTAGTGAGGGGGGGGGGGGGGGCCCATAAAAGGGTAAAAATAGACGATCTCAGGGCTTCCGCTACTTTCCTATACCTTTCTCGGGAGGATTAATTTCTTGTTTATCCTGTATACACGGTTATATCTTGCTATTTGTATAATTTCATTATGTCTTCTCAGACAATATTATCTTCTGATTGTAATCTATTTTTTTAAGTTCAACTTTAAAGTGTTAAGCATTAAGGAGGACATCTCGTTCCTTTTAAATTATAGACAATTCAACTAGCCTGTAATAAGTTAATTATTTATCCTGTATACACGATTGTTTTTTACTATTTGTATAATTAATTTCATACCATTTCATTAAATTATTTTTTGCATTTAAAATTAATAACACTGGTCTACAGTGGAAAAGTATTCGAAATAATTTGAACTAATTTCTGCTTGTCTACCCATGCTGAATAAGAGTTGATAAGTAAAAGTCATTTATTAGTTTAAGTTTTTACGATACGTGATATTTTCCGAATTTAACGATTCTACCCTCACTGAAGTTGATAATGCTGATATTTATTTAGTTTGTTGACAACAAATGTTAAAAATATTGTATTTTAGTGCTAACAACGCATTAAATTACAATTAGGCTACACAAAATTTTGTTGCTTTATTTGTGAATGGGATAGTCGTGATAGAAAAGAGCATTATAAAAAAAAAAGGTGTGGCCTCATCGTCAGTCACTTCAACATGGGCAGAAAAATGTTAAAAATGGCCCTTTAGTTGACCCACAGAAAGTGTTACTTCCACCATTGCATATAAAATTAGGGCTGATGAAAAATTTCATAAACGCAATGAACAAAAATGGAGCTGCTATTCAATATCTTCGCCAGAAATTTTCAAGCTTAAGTGAAGCTAAGATTAAGGAAGGTATATTCGTCGGTCCTCAAATAAGAAATTTATTTCAAGATGATAACTTTGACTCTGTTGCCTTGTCACAACGAACTTCTTGGGAAATAAGAGGAGTGACAACTATGCTGAACTTTTTGAAAATATGTTATCATCATCACACCAAAAACTGGGTTGTAACATGTCCTTGAAAATTCACTTTTTACGTTCTCATTTGGACTTCTTTCTGGACAATTGTGGGGCTTTTAGCAATGAACATGGGGAGCGCTTCCATTAAGACATCGCATACATGGAAAAAC
>JAHWFO010052579.1:0-47486 GCA_023313115.1 Rhysida immarginata | reverse complement strand
TGCCTGGTGAAGCCATCGTCGAAATAGATCAACAATCCTTTCAAATTTCTCCACATACGAGGGGGTTATGTTAAAACGCAATTTAATACTTCTTTTATTTCCTCCATATTCTGCATATTTTCCTTATTATCATTATCAATGTTGTCGTTATTTATTGTGTTGGAGAAGTGCTTCATTGTCATCGCTTATTGCCAAAAGATGGCGCCATGATATTTCATTCGTTTGCGTTTAGTACTTCGTTTCTGTATGTAGTCGTTGTTATTGTTGTATGTTCGTTCGTTTTCTTGCAACGAAGAGTCTTCCAATCAACATGTTGCTTGTTTTATTTCGTTAATAAACAAAGTATTTGATTCTTATGATGAATTGAAGCCACTTATATCGGCTCAAAAAGAGCTCATCTTTATGTGCTCTTGACTTATGCATCCTGGAGTTTCGTTTCGTTATCGGTATTCAATCGTGCAATGCCTTACATAGTTTTAAACGTAATTTTAACAATAATATATTTTTTAAACGTGTAATGTAAATCATTTCCGTTACTTGAACTATGCCTGAACTGATTATGAAATGAACCAATCTTGGAAACATAAGCGAATGCTCGTGAAAGGTCTCAAAACGGAAATTTGCGCTGCTTTTCCATAGCTTTCAAGCAAAACAAGAGTCGCATTCAGGCTCTGGCTGACGTCACGGAGCTTAGCCAATCACAAAAGAAAAAGCGATCGAGCATACCTTATACTCCACTTACCTTGGCTCTCACCCAACGATATGAAATGAGACTCGCGCTTGGCCCCTGAGAAGTGCCGACCAATCAGAATGGAGTCAGCTAGCGACAGGTAGTGGTGGAAAATGCAAAAATCGCCTTAATGGAGGAGGAGAAGCATGCGATCTGTGATCAATGTAACAAGCGTTTTTTTAAAACCTGACGTTCTATGGGTGCTTCTAAAAACTCTCGAGCGCTCATTTTCAATCACGTGATCGTTTACCCCTGATCGCGCCCGCTCTATTCACCCGCTCATGAAATTTTTTGACAGCGCCAAGGGCAACGAGATAACAGCCCGATCAGTAAATAAGATGTAACCGCCACAGAAACTCGTTACGCTTTCAAACTTTCTGTTTTAAGCGTAATTATTTATTTTTATTGTCCATTATTATAATCTGATGGAGATTTATTAGATTTCAATGCATTTATTCTTTTATGATAATAAATACGAGAGTGTTAAAAAATCTACGTACGAGAGTACACGTACGATAAAACGAAACTTTAAAGAAAATTCGAAACCTAAGAGAAAAAATAAAAAATTAAAATATATAAAACAATCTTCGCTTTTATCTTCAGCTCCTTCGCCCCTACCGTGTATCTTGACCTATTCTGTGCCATCAGATTCATTACAAAACTATAAACCGCATTGGAAACGGACTTCGAGGTGGGATATGCTTTCATTGTCGGCCATTATTGCGAAAGTTATGAAAATGAAAGTAGTGAAAGTGAGCGAGGCAACGCGAAGTGATCAGGATGGAAATAAGATCACTTTGATCCTGAGCGTTCCCAACACGACGATGAGATCGGAGAGTTTTTAGAGGCGCCAGTGACGAGCGCTCTGTCATTTTTAGATGCAGTGCTCGCGTTGATCATGAACGTTTGCGCTCGATCGCGACTGGAGAGAGTTTTTAGAAGCAGCCTATATCGGCATATTCGCAATATTCACGGCAACCAAGAGCAAGTTCCACAAGGTTCATTGAAATGTGGCGAAATCAACTGCGGTGCTGTATTCAGCACGCTGGATCAACTAAGGAAACACGTGGAAGAAATTCATAACATCAATATAAATCAAAAGCTACTAAACTTAAAAAACATCGAAGGTAATTTTATCTTTCTATGAAGTAGGCGTATCAGGAACGTTGTAATCTTTATTTTTAGAGTTTCTTGTTAAATTTTAGATAGCCAAAATATAAGTTTGGCTCAATTGATTCTTAAAAAATTGTTGCCACTCATTTAAGAAAATGTAGTCTTATACCGTTAATTTTTACAGAATTTAAAGACTGGCTCCAAAAAGAAGAAGCAGATACCCGCAGCAGGTTTATTCTTCAGTTTGGTGAACGAATGAATAAGAACCAACAAAAAATCAACAGTTATGTATGCCCCGAAGTGGGACGTACCAGACAGAAGGAAAAGGAAAAAGAACAATAAAAAGTCAAGGGACTTGCAAAAGAGCTCTTCGATCCATGTTTACTGAAGAGCCTGATAACAGCGTAAATGTAGTTTATTACAGCACACATCACTGCCATGACTTTCTATCTGGTCATCTTAATTTGGGAAAGAGGGATCGAGAAAAAATAGCAGGTGAATAAAATTGGAAGTTTAACACTGAGGTTAGGAATAATAAACAACTTTCTGAACCTTTTGAATAGTTCAAGTCTAAAATTTACTCTCAAATAACGAAAGCCAATACATATTTCTTTTAGGAAAGCTGTTGCAAGGAGTAACAAAGCAAAGGATTCTTGCAGACATTAGGTCATTAGTAGATGGGCAAATTGACAGGATTCATCTCACAACGCGACAAGATTTAGGAAACATCAGCAGGCAATACGGAATTAGTGAAACACCTGGACAAGTCCCACTTCATGAGAATGATGCTGTAAGTGTTGCTGCTTGGGTAGCAGATCAGAGAACAAGGGATGATAACTGTGTACTTCTGTACAAGGAGCAAGGGACTAAGCACTCAAACTTGCGAGATGAGGACTTTTTGCTTGTTATCATGACTATATTCCAGCGCCAGATGTTTGCAAAGTTTGGAGTTGATAGAGTGTGCATTGTTGATTCCACCCATGGCCTAACAGGATACGATTTTGAGCTAACATCTTTGCTGATTATAGATGAATATGAAGAAGGTTTTGCAGGTGCTTTTTGCCTTAGTTCAAGCGTCAGCACACTATCAATGAAGGAATTTTTCACTGCTTTGAGGGAAGTGATTGGTGAAGTACAGTGCAAGGTTTTTATGAGCGATGATGCTCCTGCCTATTTCAATGCTTGGTCTGAAAATATGGGCACTCCAGAAAAACACCTCCTTTGTTCATGGCATATTGACCGTGCCTGCCAGGGTCACATGAACTCCATAAGCAACCAAGAAACAAAAAGAAGCGTATACAAAGCACTGAAGTCATGCTTGTATGAACTCGATGAGAGCAAGCACAAGAACATGTTTGAAGAATTACTTGTGCAATTAAACGATGATCCTTCAACAAAGTCATTTCATGATTACTTTAAGGAACACTATGCCCATAAAACACAGATGTGGGCTTACTGCCACAGGAAGGGTGCAAAACTAAATACAAATATGCACACTGAAAATTTTCATTGCATCATGAAAAGTATTTATATGGCAAGAAAAAAATCGAAACGTGTTGACAAGTGCATCAACGCACTGAATGATTATCTGTTGGACAAACAATTTGACAGGATTATCAAACTTCATAAAGGCAAGAAAACTTACAAACTTGCAAATGCAATGAAGAGACATAACGAAGGTGTTCTGAGGGCACGTTTCTGCAAGCAAACTTCTACTACAACATGGGCTGTGGAATCCGAGTCCAAGCCAGGTCATTATCACACAGTCAGTCACCGAATGTACGAGGGGCGATTGATAAATAAGGTCTCCATGGGTGTAACTTTTTTATTTGTTAACCGATTTTCAAAATTCTATTTGTATCTTATACTCACATTTGTCCTCTATGTAATGCACTATTCACTTTTCGACACAGTTCCCATCCCTTTCCACGCATTGTACCAACGCGTGACCAGTTGGGTGAACCCGTCGAAGAGGAATTCCGGAGTTGTTGTCGACACCAGGATTGAATGGCAGCGTTTACCTCGCCGTCAGAACCAACTCATGTCCCTTAAGGGGCTCTTTCTTCTTTGGGAAGTGGTGAAAGTCGCAATGTGCAAAGTCTTTCATTTTTGAACTGCAATTTTTCATCTTTGAATTGTAGGCGCTGCAACGCCTCTGGTGTGTGGTGACTCGTGTGCGGGCGGACGTTATCGTACTCCAGAAGAGGGTCCAAAGCTGACATTCAATCCTGGTGTCGACAACAACTCCGGAATTCCTCTCCGACGGGTTCACCCAACTAATCACGCGTTGGCGCAATGCGTGGAAAGGGATGGACTATGTCGAAAAATGAATAGTGCATTACATAGAGGACAAATGTGAGTATAAGATACAAAAAGAATTTTGAAAATCGGTTAACAAATAAAAAAGTTACAGCCATGGAGACCTTATTTATCAATTGCCCCTCGTATCATGATTGTGGTGGTTTCTGTGCATTCATGTGTCAGCAATGTGGTGCTTGTTACGATGGCATTGAATGCACATGTCATGACTATATGATTTTGGGCAACATCTGCAAACATATCCATGCTATAAAAATCTGCATAAGAATGGACCAACAAGATAGTTCTTCATACACAGACACTTCGAAACACTTAAAAGAAATCCAAGAAGAATGCGATTTTCATGTAGACGTACTATCAAAACAGAAATTACCCAACATATCAACTACCACTCAAACTAAGGATCACCTGATAACAAAAATGATGTAATGATGTAACCAAACACCTTGAAGCAGACAAAAAATTACTTAGCTTGAATGGTTCTGTTACACAACACTTTTTGATGTCAGAATCTGTGTTGAAGGAACCACGTAACAAACTAGCTGAAAAGCAGAAGAGGTTTTTCTCAATTAAAAAGAAACGCCAGAAAAAGTGTCGCTATGATAAGCCAACGACAAGTGAAATGATGGATATTGCCAATGTTCTAACGAATAAAGAACTGCATACTGGCACTTCCAGTGATCATACGTATTTTTAATCATCCAGCGTATATTTTAATGTCATTTAGACTACTACATTCCTTTCATGCATTTCTGTTATGATACATAACAATAATTTAGTTAACTTGTATTTTTAAATTATTAATAAAAATATTCTTGATTACATCCTACATTGCTTAGTACAAGTTTATCTACATAATTTAGAGAAAATGGTAAGCGCAAATAGAATTAAATTATTTGATGAACATTACAATCGAGAGAACATGAGTAAAATAAATACACTTAGTACGCTTAAATTTAAGTATTTATGATGTGGTAATAAAATTGGGAGAAATAAATAAAAATTTATAAGTATAAAATTAAATAAAACTTATTAAATAAATTGGGAGAAATATGAAAAACTTATAGTTATAAAAATCTATAATTCATCATTACCATATACATGGGCGTCTGGTTAATTTTTTTATATTAAATTTAACAGTAGCTTATTTGCTTATTTTCATAGAAAAAAATTCTTTGGGGGGGATGCACCACTCCAAGCTCGCTCTTTGTTGATGTGGATATTGCGAATATTTGTATTGAAAAACGGTTGCTGATCACAGCAGAGTCGAGTGATAAATAGGGGATAAAAAGGATAAAAAAAAACCTATTTAAAGACTCTGATCAATCACAGATCGCATGTGCTTCTCCATTACTGTGATTTTTTCATTGGACTTTTTCTATCGCGGCTTGACAGCTGATAGCTCTTGTCCTCCACCACTAGCTGTGGCTAGCTGATTGGTCGGCACTCGCGGCACTTCTCAGGGGCCAAGCGCGATTGAAATGAGTAGATCGCTTATGTGGCCGCCATCTTTGGGGCAATTTGAAGGCGGCGAAAAGTGGAACTAATCTCTATTGTTAGTGTAGGCGCCATTACTATGGTTGGCAGAACAACATCGCCAACCACGAGCGTCTGGCCAGAGTAATGAATCATCTCTCTCATTGGTCAGGAGATATCACGAGAACTTGCGTCATCCAAGATGGTGGCATGTTGTGAAACACTCGTCTCATGAGACAGCGACATTTTTTAAGTTGCCAGTGAAAACATGGAAAATAAACAAGGTTTCACATGTCCCTTTTGTGACAAAACTTTCCCTTTAAAAACTAATCTGACAAGGCATCAGAAATCTGCTCACAATGCGCACTCCAATCCTGTGAAAAAATTTTCTTGTTTGGCTATTCCGTGCACATCGGCGTTTTCCTCGTTGAATGATTTAAGAAAACACATGGGCTCGGATCACAATGTTGAAGTAAAAGTGGAGCACAAAACCTTCAAAACAATATCAGGTATAAATAATTGATTAAGTACTAGTGAATAAAAATAGAACATTATTTATATAGTTAGACAATGAAGTTTTTCTTAAATTATGGACTCTATAAGTATAGTTTTGAGTAGTAGGGACTCCGCAGGTTCTCTATACAGGCTTTCTAGCCACTAACCATAAAAACACGATCGTATAAAAACAATGCAGGAAATGCCTTCCAATCATTGAGTGATTTCCCTTATTTATGAGAATACCTGCAAGCTTTTTAAACTTTGCATATGATATTTTTTTTTTAATTTTAGAGTTTTTCAAGTGGAAGATTGAAGAAGAGCAAACTGCTAAATGCAAATTTGTTGCACATACTGCTGGAAAGAAGCTTGCTGGAGGAGATATGAAAAAGTATTTTTATTGCAATAGATCAGGAGTTTACAAGCCAGAGGGAAAAGGTGAAAGGCAGTTAAAATCCCAAGGATCTTGTAGGATTGGTTCCTGGTGTTTAGCGGCAATGGAAGTGCTTGAAAGTTCCTGTCCAGGAAGTAATGTTTCAGTGATATATCACAAACAGCATTACGGACATGGCCTTGCTTTCCAAGATTTAGCACACATCCACATCACCGAAGCTGACAAAGCAGAAATAGCAGGTTAATTGATACAATGGATTCTTCTAAATATTCTTGTATTTTGCAATAGTGATTTATTTATTTTTTTTTCTTTTAGCTAAACTTGCAAATGGGGTGACAATACAGAGGGTTCTTGACGATATTAGAGATAACGTTTCTGGTGAGCTTTCTCGGATACATTTACTCACAAAGAAGGATCTGCATAACTTAAAAGCTCAATATAACATCTTTGACAACACAACCAGGTATGCAACTAACGATAAAACAAGCATAGAAACATGGGTAAAAGAAATGAAAAAACTGACTGATAATCCTGTGCTGTATTTTAAACAGCAAGGCACACCAGATGATAGTTGTGGTTTCTCAAAAGATGACTTCATGATTGTTATCATGTTGCCTGTGCAGAAAGAATTACTAATGAAACTAGGAAGTGAAAAGATTTGTGTGGACTCGACCCATGGAACTACAGGATATGATTTCCATTTAACAACACTATTAACAATTGATGAAAATGGAAGTGGAATTCCATGTGTGTTTTGTGTCAGTAATAAAATTGATACATCTGCTTACGAAAAAATATTTAGTTGTGTGAAAGGGATTGTTGGAGTCATCAGTACATGCGTATTTATGTCAGATGATGCACCTGCTATATATAATGCTTGGAAAAATGTTATGGGAGAAGCACAGCGGCAGCTGCTGTGTACATGGCACGTAGACCGAAATTGGAGACTTAAAATTAAAGAACATTTACAAGGCAATAAAATTGTTCAAGCTGTTATTTACAAAACACTAAGAGTCCTTCTAGAAGAAAGAGATTGTGAAAAATTTTGTCAAACTCTGCAGGACTTTATGAATTCTTTAAATCAAGAAGAAACCTTGGAGTTCAGAAACTACTTTCAAAAGCATTATGTTTCTAGGCCTACAGTCTGGGCTTACTGTTATAGAAAAGAAGCAGGGATAAACACTAATATTTATATAGAATCGATGCACAAGGTTCTAAAATATTGTTACCTGGAAGGAAAAAAAAATAAACGTTTAGACAGATGCATCTCCGCTTTGCTGAAAATGACAAGGGACAAAATTTTTGAGAGAATCATTAAATTGTGCAAAGGGGCTGTTACCTATCGTGTGGCCTTAATACATGAAAGTCATGTGAAGAGCATGAAAATTTCACCCAATGATATTTCTCGAAGCATAAGTCATCAAAAAGAGATTTGGACTGTAGCATCACAGAGTGTTCTTGGAGTAGTCTATACTGTGGTTAATACAAGCACTGAATGTAAAGGCTGTAGTTTGTTCTGCAATTCCTGTAATGCATGCATACATGCTTATTCTTGCAACTGTTGCAATTACAGTATCAATCTCAATATGTGCAAACACATTCATGCAGTAATCCAACACATTACTCCTCAAATTCCAACATCAAATGAGCGTACTGAAGTTCACACCAACATGGCTGTGAAAGTTGATGATGCAAATCGCCTCTTGGAAAGTGTAGAAAATATATTTCCACAACTTCATGCAAGTCCAAATGCTACAATCAAGTAACCCAAAAATTAAACAGATTGATGGGTTTAATAGAAGAAGGAAACAAGCTGAACAAAGATAGCACAAGGAAACTCAACATAATGCTTGATAAATTCCTGAAAGATGTAGAATTACAAGATTGTTATCCCCAATCACAAAAAGTTGCTTTGGAGCCAGCAAATGAAAAAGTAAAAAAACAAGGCAATTTTAAGTCTACAAAAAAGAAAAGAATGACTGACAATGCAGTATCAATGACAAAGCCAACAGTTTCTCAGAAAGAAAATATATGCAAAATGTTGCAGAACTCAAGAGTTGAAGTGCTTGAAATTCATACCGGTAACGACCATGAATACTAATGTCGTATCCGTATGACATAGTCTCGATGGATTTTATATATTGCAAATACAGTACATGTACTATATTCTTAGTTTTTCATTTTTCAAGATTGCCACTTATAATGTTTTGTTTTAATAAATACAATTTAAAAAAGGTTTTGTTAATCATTTTAATTTTTTTTAATGTATAAAGGGAGAAAAAATTATTATTTTTTAAATGTAGAAAATGGAGAAAAAATTATTATTTTTTAAATGTATTTTTAAACTCTTATTTTATGAATTTATTTCAAATAAAAATATGTAAATTAATTATGACATTGCATTTATTAAATTGAATAATGTACTTGGATCCAGATCCGTTTAAAAAATCGGCTCATGATAATCAAGATTTTATTTAATATAATTAGCATAAGTTAAAAATTAATTCCAAGCTTTATTTCCAACCCCATTGTCCATTGTCCACTGTAAGTCACCTATCTTCCTATACATATTATAAGGAATACTTAGCTTATGAAATAAGGAATCCCAAAAAAACCACGAGCGATCCTTTCGTTCTAACCAGGGTTTTTAATACGAAGAACAACATCCGAAATCTCGCAGTAAAAAAAGAAAACTCTTAAGGAACTCAAAGACATTTTATGAATTCGTGTTAAATAAAATAATGTAAATTAATTATGACATTACATTTATTTCATTAATACTTTTTTATTAAAAACATTTCAGAAGTATGTATTAAAAAAAAACCATTCTATTTTATTAATTAGAAATGAAACACAATTTTATTTAAAAAAACATTATAGCACATTGTACCGATTTTATCTGATAATTTTTTATCATTTAATTATTATTTTTTCATCACTTTAACACATGAAAATTTTTTATGACTGAAATTCTGAAACTTGAAAGTCACACCAACTTGGATGACGCAACTTCTCATAATATCTCCTGGCCAATGAGAAAGATGATTCATTACTCTGGCCAGACGCTCCTCGCCAGCCAGCGTAGCGCCATTACTAAATATCCGCTTTGTCACCAGCTGAGAAAGCACCCCCCCTCCCCATTAACATCGTGCTTGTAGTTTGAAATTTCTTAAGCGACCTCTCCCAAATTTAGATGCTTTTTAATAAATGCGATATATAATTTCATAAATACCTCTAAACGATCATTCTGGTATCACTGAAACGACGGTAACATGGTTGAATATCGACATCTTTTATGTATTAACAACCATGATATAAAAGATGACCAGGATTTTTACATAAGAAAAAATTCTAAGACTATTACTACAATTTAAAGCTAGACAAGAAATCGGCATTGAGTTTTACTGTGTTTGTCTACGCAAACTTCAAACGTAAACATACGATGAAGGCCATTTTTTGCCAACCAAAGCAATGGCCGACAGGCTTTCAAATGGGGACGCGTTGGTGGCGCTGAAAGCAGCTTCATGAGCGGTCTACTCATTTCATATCGTTGCTCTCATCATGGTCTGCGCATTGTTTTCCATTATGAGAATACAGTCTTCTTCCGATGGTAAATATGCCTTTTACTGTTATTACTTCTAGCTCTAAGTGTGAAAATTGTGTTATTATTTAAACATTTTGTTTTAATGATTGTTTCAGACACAAGATAAATAATTATGAGCGCTAAAAGTAGGAATTTGGATAGCCATTGCTTTGTACCTGGTTGTTCAACGGGTTACAGGTCCTGTAAGGAAAAAAGATCTTTATTTACGATCCCCAAAGATGAAGAATCCCTTAAGAAATGGAAGAATGCAATTCCAAGAAAAGATAAAGAACTGAATGAGTCAAGTAGGATATGTGAATTGCATTTTCACGATCAGCACATTATTAAAAACTTTATCCATGTTATTAATGGGGAGACCGTGCTCAGACCTAGGGATAAGCCAATGCTAACTCAAGACGCCGTTCCGCTGATTTTTCCGACCCTTCCAAAATATCTGAGCAAGCCATTGCCAAAGGAAAGAAAACGTAAGCCTACTTATCAGTCAGTTTACGAGCCTGTCAACAAAATGCCATCGAAAAGCTGTGATGAGACCGTGTTCAATGAGAGCAATGAAATTATGACAATAGGTGAATATGTTGAATCTGAGCAGAGGAACATAATGAAATTACTGAAAGACATAAATTTACCTTCAGATAAGTGGAAAGTACATATAAAAGATGATGTGTTTTATTTTACAATGTACAGTATAAATACAATTGATACGTTGTTGAGTGTTGGTGCATGCAAGTGTATGACCTTACAAATCAAGTCTGACAGTAAGATCTCAGCAACAGTTTATGCGAGAAACAAATTAATAGAGACAGTTGACATCACAGCTGAATATGTCGAGGAGAAACTGCAAAAACTTCAGGATCGTAAACTATGTAAGGGAGCACGAAGTGTAACAGATGGCGTGAAAATTCCAAGCTCAGCCAGAATATTTTCACCAGAAAATCTGGTTTTGCACAAAAACTGTTCGGGATTTGTCGAACAAGAGGGAGAGGTTTTCAAGCACTGTTAAGTATCTGCATATTCTGAATCAACAGTCCAGATTGAGACGGCAAAAATTGAAAGATTGTTGCAAATCTGCGAATACACACAGGAAAACTGCACTCTTAAAATATTAAAGAGGAAACTGTCTAAAGTACAATGCCAAGTTGAGACACTGAAAGCTGCGAACAGTGCACTAGTGCAGAGATTATAGAGAAAAAGATTTCTCACGTACCTCCAAAACAACAACTTTGTGTTCGGGAATGTTTTAAAGCTGCTTCAAGAAAAAGTACCAAAGGAATGGCATATGAAAAAAAGTTGGATTTTGGAGTGTATTTTGATGAGAATGAGAAGTCCGAAGTTGTACGAATACATCCGTAGAAATAATATATTGGCCTAGTCGCTCTTGTTTACGAAAATATTTGCTTGCATATAAGTCGCAGTTCGGTTTCAATGAACGCCTTTTTGTGGTGTTGCAAGAAAAAACTAAAACAAGGGACATATTAAGCAGACATGGTGGAATTTCAGTCGATGAAATGAAAATCAGTGAATGCTTCAAGGTAAACTCAGCATCTGGAAAAGTTGACGGTTTTGTAGATTTAGGCCAGTTTACACCAGAACATCTCAAGAATGCGCCATGTGATCATGGTATGGTAATCACATTCAAACCATTCATGGGAGACTGGCAGCAAATTCTTGCAGTGTTTACTAGCAAGGGCAATCTAAAGGGAGATTTGCTAGCCAAAATAATTACCGAAGCAATCATCCTGGCCGAAAAGGCTGGCCTATTTGTCGATTTTGTAACATGTGACGGTGCTACGTGGAACCGAAATATGTGGCAACAATTTGGGATTAATGCGAAGAAATGCAAGGTTACACATCCCTTTGACAGCAGCAGGTTTTTGTCATTCATCTCTAATTTCCCTCACTTAATTAAGTGCTTGAGGAATATGCTTGTGACCAAGGGATATCAAACACCTGAGGGGGGAAGTAAGAGTTGAATACATGGATGCTGCCTTTCGGTGTGACTGCGAGAACCTTACGCTCAAAGCAATGCCCAAAATAACACTTGCTCATGTCCACCCAAATGCATTCCAGAAGATGCGTGTTAATTATGCTTTCCAGTTTTTTAGTGATGAAATGCAGAGAGGTCTTTTCCTGTATAAAACAGAAATAGAGGAACAGTATGGAACAGGTTGTACAACAGCAACCATTGGTTTCATAAGTAAAGTTAAAGAACTCATTGAAATCATGACCTCCCGTACTCCTTTAACTGCACTTCGTTATAATTCCAAGAATATTGACAAAATAAAATCTTTTTTGGCTTTCATGGAAGCTTGGGAAACAAAATGTGAGAAAAAGGGGGATTATTTGAGTCCTAGTACAAGCTTGGGCTTAAAAGTAACTCTCAACAGTACTCAGTACCTATCAGAATATATGACATCTTTAAAGTTGAGAGATATTCTCATATCTCGCCTAAGCCAAGATAGCACAGAAAATTTATTTGAAATCATTCGACAATTCAATGGTTGCAATGACCACCCTACTGCCGCAGAATTTTTAACTGCAGTATCATGTTTGTCATTTTATAACTTAGCAAAACCTCCAAGAAATACAAATGTGTCTGAAGAAGTTGTCAGCTCACTTCTTAGTGTACAAGATAAATCCTTAGAACCGTCTGCAAAATTAGAACTTATGCAAAAAATTGACTTGGTCGTGAACAGTGGGAACTGAATGAAGCCGCGATTCTGTTAGATGGTTCCGAAGATTTACTGCATGAATACAGCTATGCAACAAAACGTAGTGATGATAGGCTTATATGCTACATTTCTGGATATGTAGCGCGAAAGTGCATTATGAACACAGAATGTGAAGAATGTAAAAACTTGCTTTTTACCAAAACTAACTCAGATGTAGCTGCCTGCAGCAATTCTTCTCTTACTGTACATATGGACAAAGGAGGCCTGGTGTATCCTACATCTACTTTATTTTCCTTTATTCAGAATCTAGAAAATATGTTCACCCATTGTTTCAGCATATACAAGATTCATAGGGATGGTATTGATGATATATTTTAGTGTCTAAACCGTACACGCATTACTTGGGTGGGATGCTTGGCTCATTCCAGAAAACTAACAGCAAGAATTTTGAAGTTTTACATTTTAACTAAAATGTACTTTTATGTTAAAAGCATAAATAAGTCGAGGGATATGATTAAACGTAAACAAAACCTCTCGAAACTGCGGAGATTGGTGTAGGAATTAATAAAGCAACATCAAAGCAATATTTAGTATTCCCGTTCTGTTTGTACTATTACATATAAAAATAAAAAAATGTATGTTTTCGCCCAAACTGCGTTTATATTTTATTTTCTTTTTTTTTTTCAATTATAGTAATTAGTACTATTTTTAATGATAGAGAAATTAAACGCGGCATTTATTCATATTTGCCATTCCCATTTTTTTAATCATTCACTACTTAATTATTAAACAAAGAATTTATGCAGAGTATTTAATAATGACTTTATTCATAAAATAACATTTAAAAATTCATCATAAATTAATCTGCAATATTATTTTAGTCCTGAAAAGTCATTATATGCCGCAGTATTAATTACTCTCTACGCGAACATACTGATGCGCTCGCCATCTATCGGCGTCATCATCGACTGACCACGCCGCCATTAAAAAAAAAACCACTATCTTCTTCTAGCCACTGTAGTTACCGTTTCTTATTTCTTTGGAGTTTTTCCCCTCGGCCTAAGGGGCTATTTTGAAGAGGACAACGGCGCCATCCAGACTTCGTTGGATTATCTCGTAAGGCGGACAGTCGGCAAACTTCAATATTAACCAGGTGAGCTCTTGCGCTCGGGATAATTCAAGTCTTAAATAACATTTTCGTCCAAGATAAGATATTTATTCGATTTGTGTCTGCATATTTTATCGGACGAATTAAAATTTTCGGCCTACCTACATTAATTACGTTGGTGACTTTATTAAGAGTTTAATGGCAAGCATTTTGACTAAATTAAATTCTATTTAAACTCGACATTTCTAATAGTGCAATTAGGAGAGCTTTTGCGCTCACTTTCCTTTGGGAATTTTTTGCACATACGTAAAAGCGTCTTAAGTTCAATAGAGGCCCGTTCTTCTATTAGTAGCGTTTGTAAGTGTGCACTAATTACTTACCTGTGAAAAATTATTTGTGTGCCAAGCTACCGGTTTTGTTTCATCGGTTCGGTATGGTGTTGTTCAGCGAGCAAGTGTACTAAATTCTAGACGGAGGCCTAGATAGGGTAATGTGTTAAAGAATTACAGCGGCTAAGTTCAGGAGCTGCGTCCACGTTTTCACGTAAAAAAAGATATTAACGAATAAGTTAATTGTGTTTAAGTGTTCTAATATATATATATATGCAAGTAGCATTACAAATTAAGTTTATTGCATTAATAAATAAGCATTTCTCGTTGCTTATCATTTCTCCTATTTCTGCACATACTCTGCTTACAAATTTCCACTGCGCATGTGACACCGCATCAATAGGTACGGGGGAAATAAACGATAAGATTTTTCGAAAGGTTTGTCTTCTTATTGGACTTGGTTTATCAATTCCAATTATTTGAACAATATGGTACTTACTATAAAGTAAAAACTTCTAATCCATAAGGGGAAAATAGAAATACATACGTTGTGGATTAAAGGTTTTCACTTTATATTTAGTTCCATTCCACAGTAATTCCTTAAAACCCTGTCTCCTCAAACTATTCACATACACACCCTCCTATTAACAAGGGAAATTATCAGGTTGGTACAAGAAGGGCCCAATTCCAAATGTCTGCTGCAATGTTTTTGCAGTGCCGAATTGAATAAGTTGTTACTTTTATCTGCCGTGTGAATAAGGACTTACATAGATCATCTGTAACTGAAGTCTCACATACTTAAAAATATACAATGAGAAAAAAAAGAAAAATACAACAAAAATAAGCGTAGTGCTAATCAGTTATTAAACAGTGATGAAGTCATATGCCCGTAGCGGATTGGGAACCCTCTCAAAGTTTATAATCAAGTAACTTGGCTCCTACATGCGGAGTGACGTTCTTAGATCCGAAGAGTTCCTTCCTTTTGCGTTCATTATGAATAGCTTGATTGGTTGCTTTCTTTTAGTTTGCTCCCCTAGTTGTTAAATTGGTTGTTTTTGTTTTTTTAATTGTTTGAATTTACGTATTAATTCCGGTGTTCCTTGTTTGTTAATCACTCACTGAAGAAGGGAGCGTAGCCCCCGAAATGTACATCTTTTGTGGACTTGTGGTTAGTGCGTCGTTTGTTCATATTTGTGTCCACAGTTTCTTGGTTAGTTTCATCTGTATAGATATATTGAACCTGAAACGATGGACAGGACACATTGCAGAACAGTTACGTGCTGTAAGTAAAGGATTCGAAGATGATCAACTAGCAGCGATCATGATATCCTGCCTACCTCCCAACATGACAGTGTAACAGTTTTCATTACGAATTGGGAAGATTAACGCTTCACGTTGGATTAGGTTAAAGAAACCTTGCTGACGGAATACGAACGTCGTCGTCTTGTTTCAACGCGAAGAGAAGAAGCCGATGCGGAAGCCTATCAATTGAACCGTCACCCGCCTAAATCAAAGCCTCGAGCAAGTGAATCCAAGACAGCTGTGAGTACCATAGGGTGTTTTCGATGTTTTAAAACGGGTAACACTGCACGGAACTGTAGAGCTCGTTTGAACATAATTCCTCGAAAATCAGGAAGAAACAGGCCAAAAATTAAAAAAACAGAAGCTCCCTAATACTGTCAGTATCGAAGTTGGATCATCGTGGCGAATGGCTAATCATTATAGACAGTAGATTAGGTTAGGTTAGGTTATAGAGTTTTATATGTGCCTGACTGTAGACGAAATCTCTTAACTGTTCGCCAAATGGAGAAAAACGGAAAAATGATTAGCTTTGAAAATGGAATTGTATAAATCCGAGATAAGCGAAATGGCCAACTATGTGCAGAAGGGTATGCAAATAATGATTTATATAATGCTAAGCTGCAAGTAATAACTCCAAAATACATGGAAGTGAATAGTACAGGAGTTGAAGATATGTGGCACGAAAGGTATTGTCACATTAGCAAGAGCAGCTTACAACAAAACAAGCAAATGGTTTAGGAAATTGAAAAAAAACTGTGAACCATGTTGTGTCGGAAGGAAGACACACGCTCTTTGTAAACCCATTAAGACAACAATGGTAACACAATGAGCCAAAACCGCTTTTCCACAACAAAATATTTATTACGCCTGAATACATATTCCGGACGCTATGCGTCCATTTCGCGGCCTTAAGCTTCCAGGTACTGATTTTTCAGTTAAAAATAGCACTGAACTTGTCGAGAAACTTGCCAATGTAGTACTTAAAGAAGGATGCATTCTGGTTTCCTTTGACATATGCGCACTTTTCCCTAGTGTTCCCATTAAAGAGACCATGGAAGTGCTCCAATCGGTACTCGATGACTGGGTCAAGGGATATTATGCTCGCCACTAGGTTTTGTTGCGAGAATAATCTTCTACAGTTTAATGAAAAATTTTATAAAATGGCGGATAGCACCCCCATGGGATGCTGCATTAGTCCCTTCCCTGCCAACTTATTCCTCAGGTATTTTGAGAATCAGGCCCGCGAAACTTTTCCATATTTCCCTGATATTTGGTGCAGGTATGTGGATGATGTTTTCGCTGTCTTTGATACATCAAAATATAACCTTGAACAATTTATGACTGAACTGAACAACGTGTCTAACAGCATTAAATTTACTAAAGAAATAGAGAAAGAAGGTAAATTACCCTTCCTTGACATCTTGATTGGCAGAGACACTGGCGATGGCAAATTAACATTTGGGGTCTATAGAAAACCTACATTCGTACCAGCATACATCTATAGACACTCAAACCACTGCTTCGCCCACAAGATATCAGCCTTTCAACAGATGATCATCAAGGCTTTTAACCTCCCTTCAGCCCACAACAGAGAGAGGAGGAGTTATCAAATATTAGAAATTATGCTGCCAGCAATGGATACAGCGAAGACATGATTGGAAACCTCATCAGAAAACATACAAGGAAAAAGGCAATACTTCAAGCAACCACCCTGGAACCAGTGAGTGATAAAGCAAAGTATTGGGCGATTCCGTATAACAGAAGATTCAGTAAAGAACTTGACAAAATCGCCAGAAGGTTTAGACACAGGATCTCCTATAGAAGCTCGCACACTCTCAGGAGACTCCTGGGGTCTGCCAAGGATAAAATACCATCTGACCAAAGCTCCAGCGTGTACAAATTAAATTGCGGGACGTGTGACTCCTTTTACATCGGGCAGACACGGAGGATGTTTACTACCAGGATCAAAGATCATTTCAGGTACATCCGCAACTATAATCCTGACGCTTCTGCCTTCGCGCAGCATATTGTACAGACTAGGCATGACGCTAAACCTGACAACTTCGAAGTTCTCCACCATACCTGCGACTGGAGGAAGATCAATTTTCTTGAAACTTTAGCGATATACAAAGAGCAGGGAAGCAAACTCCTTAATGGTAACAAGGGCCCTAAGGACCTTAATGTCTGGGATAACTTGCTTAGGTACGTGCACTAACGGCTTTTGGGTTCTCTCAGCCCTTATTTTCTCTGAGTGGACCCTCGCTTGAGGCCCTTTGTTTCGACTTTCTTTTTGGCTTTTACCGGATTGGTCCTTCTCTCTGACTTATGTAGAGATAACCTTTGAACCCCCCCCCCCGCGCTTTTATTGGGTATTTTGCTCCTCTTTTTATTTTTTTTTATTTATTCTTTGGTGTACTTGTGTCCTGCTCGCAATTGATTGGCTTAATTTGTTTCAAATTTATTCTGTATTCTTGGTTGTAATTTACCTGATTGGCTTTGCGTTATATTTTTATCCACTTGTAAAGGGACCTGATTGGTCCCTATTATATTTAAATAGCCCTAAGGCACACTAGAACATTCCTACAGTATCCACTGTAACACTGGGTCGTAACAGTGCCCTCAGTGTTGATAACAAAATACTGTTATACAAAATAATTGTTCGTGTCATCTTGTCTGGGCTACGATTTGCAAGACAAGATGGAAGGAACTTCAAACTTTCCAGAACATTACCCTAAGCACTATTGCACAATTAGATAGGAGAATTGCTCGCAATTACTCCATTCATAATGATTTCGATATGACCCATGTCGGGAAATATGTTCAAGAGCTCATGAAAACCGTGCTGCCTAGTATGGCGAATCATGATAATGATCTAGTCTCTGGCATTCTAAAACATTCTCTACATAGAAAAAGGCACCGTAATCCAAGACATATCCTTGATGTCAATTTTTATGGCATTGACAATGTCATCTTCCCAGATTACTGGGTTTTATAAATTTTTTCGTTTTTTTTTGTGGCTTACTATGTAGCATACTCCTAGTTCAGACAATCGCCAATCAAATTTTCCTCCACCAAGAGGAGGCAATTTTTTCATACTTTGGATGACCTTTATGGGTACATCAGGCTTCTTTTCAAGTTCAGTGTATTTCCCTTGGAAAATGATTATGAAGGGTGAGATTATGGAAGCTATGCTTCAAGTTCCACACGAATACAGACACACTACACTGTTCGATTGTCGACACTGTAACATTCAGTCTTGTTGAAAAATGGACGCGTAACGTCCAAAATACGTATCCAGGCGTAATAAATATTTTGTTATGGAAAAGCGGTTAAGGTAATTTGGTTTTTTATTTTTATATACCATTAAGACAAGACAATCAGAGCACTTATTGGAATTAATTCATTCAGATTTATGCGGCCCAATGCCTGTAGAATCCAACGGAGGCTCACATTTATCGATGACTTCTCACGGAAGACAGCTGTAAGCTTTATATCGCAACAAATTCAAGTTGTTAATGCTGTGAAGCAATACATTAACAGAGTAGAACGACAAACAGATCGAAAAGTGAAAAAGTTCTGAACAGACAATGGATTAGAATACTGCCATTCAACGTACACCGTCACGGGACTTTCGTGAGTTTTTTCCCGCATGGATTTCTTAAAATACAATTTCTATAATATGATAGTCATTTACTTATTAATTAGATATATTACAATAATAAATTCAGAGCATAAACGCGACGGGGCTGAACGAAGTCATCCGAGGAAATTACGGGGCGCTACTCTGAACTTTTACCTTGCGTTATCGCGCGTGATTTTCTTATAAATAAGTTCTAAAAGAAGGCGAATCATTATTTATTAACTAGAGGTGAAACAGTAATAAATTTAAGGCCTTTAAGTTTGATCAACCTTCAAATGTTACCAAGAGTTGGATCATACAGATCGGTTGGGCCTAATGCAGTCACTCCGCGTGCACTGCCCTCCAGTCTGCTAACGAACGCTTTCATTCCCGCGTTTTCGGGCGGAGTGGGGGAGGAGATAATGCATTCACACCCAAGAAAAAACATGCAACAGAGAAAATATCAGGTATAAAGAAATTATCTCTTTTAAAATGAAAGGGGCAGATGTAGTTTGGTTCTTGCTTTGCAAATTTTAAAACACGCAGCCATACCTTCCCGCGAGTTATGTCTGTCGGTAAACGAACTCGGGATATGGCAGTGCTCTGTTGGAAATACAATTATTTTTCTTCGTTCTTCCAAAATTCGCACCTACAGAACTTCGTTTTTCATCATTGCACACTTACACTATATGATCAAAAATATCCGGACACCCCTCACAGATCATCGATTGGCCCAATGTCACATGATAATGACTTGCACATCATTTAAATAGCTTCCCACACCTTCAGACACAACTCTGCTTGGACATTGGCAAAAATGGGTCGTTCGGCAGAGCTCAGTGAGTTCCAACATGGAACCATCGTTGGATGTCACCTATGCGGCAAGTCCGTGCGTGACATTTCCAGCCTTCTTCAGATACCCAAGTCAACAGTAGGCGATGTCATTATGAAATGGAAGACCCGGGGATCAACAACAGTTCAACAACGAACCGGTAGACCCAAGAAACTAACGGACAGAGACCGTCGAGTGTTTCGTCGTGTCACCCGCAGCAACCGGAAGTCCTCGGCGGAAAAAATTGCCACAGAGTTTCGAAACGCCTCTGCAAATGATGCCAGTGCCATGACAATTCGTCGGGAACTGCACACGATGGGATTCCATGGCCGTGCTGCTGCCCACAAGCCCCACATCAGCAGGGTCAACGCCAAGCGACGTCTGGAGTGGTGCAAAGCCCACAGAAACTGGACAATGGACCAATGGAAACGTGTAATGTGGGCAGACGAATCTCGCTACACACTCTGGCAATCCGATGGACGAGTTTGGGTTTGGCGCATACCTGGAGAACGCTTCTTACCTGAGTGCACAGAGCCCATAGTCAAGTTCGGAGGAGGAGGAGTCATGGTGTGGGGCTCATTTTCATGGTACGGACTGGGCCAGCTCGTTCCTGTGCAAGTAATCATGAACTCCGACCGTTATCTGAAAGTTTTGGACAACTGTGCACTTCCAACGTTGTGGCAATTTTTCGGAAACGGGCCATTTCTCTACCAACACGACAATGCTCCGTGCCACAAAGCGAGGCGTGTACAGCAGTGGTTTGCGGACTCAGGGGTAGAAGAAATGGGTTGGCCGGCACAAAGTCCCGACCTCAATCCTATAGAGAGTCTGTGGGATGAATTGGAAAGACGCTTGCGGGCCAGATCACATCGGCCAACCTCTGTACCTGAACTGATTCTCGCTCTTCGGGAGGAATGGAGGAACATTCCGGAAAGTACCTACCAACATTTGGTGGAAAGTCTTCCCCGAAGGGTGGAAGCTGTGATTCGGGCAAAGGGATGTGAAAGGCCCTATTGATTTCCATGAAATCGTGGCTAGAGCGCAAACGTGCATGTGTCCGGATATTTGTGATCATATAGTGTACGTTGCAAATCGCAAAAAATATACTTGCTTTACAACAACGATTATGCCAGCTTGCACACTTGTTGCTTTCCACTATCGAATACCACTCCCGTTTGTTTCGCCGCGGAACACCAGAGGGCAGATCGATATCTTTCACTCGCAAACAGACCATGGTATTCAACATCAGCATACAAATGTTGAAACACCAGCTATGAATGGTATAGCAGAACGCTCGAATAGAACATTTGGTGAAATGATAAGGACTACTTCACTCAGCGAAGTTGACACATCAATTTTGGGCATCACTTATGTGAAGTACAAGAACCCAATGGTATTGAAGAAGCAATATCATCGCCACAAGCTGATCAATGACGGGAAGCAATGAACGAAGAATATAACTGTAACTACATTACCTCAAGGAAAAAGATGTCTCGGAATAAATGGATTTAAAAGTAAAATTAGAGAATCAAGGGAAAATAGTACGTTATCGAGCTCGTGTTGTAGCACAATGATTTTCGCAGAAGCAAGGAGAGGATTATCGTGAAAATTATGCACCAGTTGCAAACTTTATGATCATCAAATTACTACTGACCATAACCGTATGTTTTCAGTGGCACACTCGACATCTGGATATACAGGGTGTTGTATAATTAGATGACCAACTTTGGAGGGATGGTAGTATAAGTGATTCTAAACAAAAAACTTCATATGAATAGGGGCTCCGAATTTGTTCGTTAACTGAGATATGAACAGAAATAAAAATGCCGCCACCAAGATGAACATGTTAATAACTCAGGTTCTGCAACGCTGAGGATAATGAGTTTTGGAGGAATAATAGGGTACATAAAACTGTGTATACCGTTAAACTTTGATGTATATATATGAGAGAAGGACCAGACACAACAAAATTTGTTAAAATTTGATCGAATTCCAACTTCTTTGAGTATATAAATGAGATACAGAAAGGTATGATTTATACAGAATATTATTATTGAAAGAAGACAAACACAAACAACCATGCCCGCGGTGGGGCTCGAACTCACGACCCAGCGACTCAGAAGTCAGAATTGCACGTGATAAAACAGCGACCGTAAATAATACCAAGATAATGGCTTGTCATATAACAATCGATTCGTCAAGAATGAATATACTGTTACTTTCTGTTCATCTTTTAAGCATTGCTGACATGGGCACGCGCACGTGGCGCTCGCTTTATCGCAGGCGAAATCCTTCTTGGAATGATTGCAAGATTTTATTTAACTCTTCATCTTCATAGTAACATAAATGTTCTATTGTGATAATGGCGGTAGCCGAAACAACTGTCATTATTAGGAGCTTTAGCATAAAAGCTACTTATAAGAATGCGCCCTTGGTCTGTACGTTTATCTGGCCGACCGTCCGCCGTTTGCACGATAAATTGAAAACGGATTAACTTTTTCAAATTCTGTTTTCAGAAATGTGACCATCAAAGTCTTAGCTCGGCCCAATCAACTTTTCAGAATTTTTCGTAGACCCCCTTCAAATCGAATTCATGTGCTAAAACAGTGAGTGTAAAGAATACCAAGATAACGGCATGTGAAATCACTTTGTCGAGGCACGATTGCTCAAGTGCTCATAATCTATATTAAGTAGCGATAGAATGGAGCAACTTATTGGTTTTATAATGTCAGTCCTTCATAATTTCTACATTTTTTGAGGTAGAAGGTTGAAATTCGGAATTTATCTTCCTTTGGGCATGTCCATCTGCACGATTTAGTTTGGTTTTGACTGGTACACTGGGGGCGGAATGGGATTCAGAGAGGAGTGGGATTCAGAGAGGAGAACATATCTACGTGCTATTTAGGTACGTAAAGGCGTGAAATTCAGTATCCAGATTCCTCTACATTACTATGAAGTAAGGCAAGATCTACATTACTATGAAGATTAGGCCCCGTTGTTCCATTGGGGTCGGATTTGCGGGGGGTGGCAGTCACTTGGTCTTTAGAACTGTGGCAACGTATGGCATGTGATATATCATACGTTCAGAAATGTGAGAAAGGAAAGAAAATACGAGCTTTTTTACATTTTCTACTTATTACGTTCGAGAAAATTAATTTTTTGATTAAAAAACTTGGGGAGAGGTAAAATGTGCAGATAAAGGGGTAAAAATAGATGACTGCAGGATCTGCTACTTGCCTTGCCCTACTCGGGGGAGGGGGATTAATTTCTTTTTAATAAATGTATAAATGTATTTCTGCTTCACTGCTAAAGCTCTTCCTTGGAATGTTTACAAGATTTTATTCCATTATTATGACTTATTAACAATTGTAAGTGCATATTCCTTTCAATTATTTATAAAAAATATTTTTATTAAAAATAAATAAATATAATTAAGATAATAATATATAATGATGTAACATTAATAATCATATTATTGGAAAATTTTTAAGATAAAGATAAGATTCATACGATAACAATATAAGAATTTTATAAATTGCAGATATACATACATCTTTAGATGTATATATTTACTCTAAAATTTTAGTATAAATTATTTTTTGGTCATTGTTAATTTTTTTTAAAGCTAGTGATTTGTTCATTTTTTAATAATTTACTTTATATTAAACCATCCTGTCAGCTCAACGGCTTATATTTTAAAGCAAAATGAATAATTAAAAAATACGAAAAGTTAAATAGCAATCAAGAGGTAAGATTTGAAAAATTCCTGTTAAACTTATTTACATCATTAATATGTAAAATAAAATAATTTATCTGCTCTTATACAGATTCAGTGGATAAAGAATAAATCCACTGGCTCTGCTCTCGTAGGGATGGAGGCGCACCTACCGGTATGAAACCGCAAACTTTGTATTGTCATACTGGCAATCGCTTAATGTGCAAGCGTTCAGCTCGTTTCTATTTCTCAGAGCTGTATTTAATAGAATCTACAAATTCAGATATTATTATCATAGGATACAGACTTTACATGAGTTACCTGATAGTCTTGAATAGAAAATATTAAGCAACTGGATGAAATGACACAAAGAAGGTCAAATTCTTCCTCACGCATCACGCATTATTTGCCTCTCGAATTGAACTTGGTAATGTTTGTGGCGCCACCTTTTGTCAAATTCAAGCCTCACCATTTCAATTTCAGTTTAAGGGCCGCCCATAAAACACGTAAGGCAAAATTGACTCATTTTTAAACCCCTTCCCCCCGCAATGATTTCTAAAAATCATGTAAGAATGTCAATCTTCTTCAATGCCTGCAATGTTTATAAACGATATAAAGAACTGTTTTTATAATTTCACGGTATCTGAAACGTTGTATGTGAAAAAAAGGCATTATGATCGTGTAGCCTTTTTTTGGGGGGGGGGGGGCAAATACGTCCAGATATCATAAAATTATATATTTGTTTATTTTTTTATTTATTTATTTCTTGGTTATTCTTTGATACTACATTATTAATGCATGTATAAATACTATGAAATCTAATTGTATAATATAGCGGGCCGGATCGAAACCGCTACAAGGGTCTCGTGGTTGACTGCTTTAACAACGAGAACGGGTCAATCGCATTAATTACCTTACGAACTATTTCTTAAGTCACTAAAATCACTTATCCTAGACAAGAATGAAGACGCTGTGATTTGGTGAGGGGGAAGAGTAAAGAGAAACTTTCGTTCTTAAATTATAGGAGGATTTTCCCCCTCGGGCCACACTAGGGGCAATTCAAAAAAATTTTTTTTTTTTTAAAGAATAATTGATTAAACAAGTGAATGGAGAATCGAATAACTAGTTGCAACTGTCTTTAGAGTAGAGGTAACTTTATCACAAGAAACAACAAAATCAAAGTTTTCAAAAGCAGTTTTATTAATCACTTTTAAATTGTTTATAGCAAAAATGAACTAGATCAGAGTTTAAATTATTTATTATTTTTCTTTTCAGTCCAAGTCACTTTTATTTTCCTTTCCTTTGTTTTTATTTCTGATCACTCAAAAGGTAAATATTATTATTATTTTTTTTTTGTTCATTTACGGTGATCATTCTCTGAATTGTCTTTTTCCTTTCTTTCCAGGTCCGTTCCCTGAATGAGGTAACGATTCTGTCTCGTCTTCAGAATCCGTTGCTGGGACAAATGAATCGACAGAAACTGGGGCAGGGGAAAGCTACGGCACTACATAGTACTACATAGTAGAGGGGATTTCCTGCGGTAACAATCTGGAAACGGAAGTACCTGCGAAGTGGGGGCGAGTCGACGAGTGGTGGGGGGGCCCCCCCCAGAACCAGTTAATTGAGTGCATTCATACAAGGGTCCCCCCCTGGGCCCACCAGAACATCTTCGATCAATCGACGGGTGGGTAGAGAGCCCACAATAATGCTACTTCCCTAAGAATATCCATTAACTTAAGGTAGACTGACGTCTTTTTTTTGGGACGATGGTGTCAGAACACGAAAACTACGTTGATTCTCAATCCACGAACTTTCGGAAAAGCCCTCGTATACAAATATATTTAATGCAGGGATAAATTAAAATACTGAAATCAGCTCTTTTTCTTAAAAAATTACTGCCGGTATTCACGGGTTTATCTGCAATAAATTATAATTCAGTTTCAAACTTCTATTTTTTTTCCAAGCATAGTATACATAAATGTAGATGCACAGGATACTATATTTCTATTTTTTTAACTCAATAATTGGCGCGTTCTGGTTGAAACATAGCTCTGATCTGATTAAAATAGTCTACCTTGTGAAAGACCACAAAGTGGTTTAAAAAAAACAAATAGGGTACCTTGTGAGAAAATAACGAGCTGTTCGATATCCAGGAATTCTTCTATCGACTCTTTCATAATTCATAAAATCTTTTGCTACAAAAATGGACATCTCTGGACACAACATAGCTTCAGTCATCAATATTAGGGTTTGTACAAACATGCTAAATTTGCGTACACTCACAAGGGGACATTACGACCTCGGAATTTTAGTTTAATACGAGACTTCGTATAGTTGTAGTGTACCTTTAGGATGTTAATATACTTAAATATTAAGGCGCACTGATCAGCCAATTTTTAAAAAAAGACGGTTTAAAGTATCTAGCACCATATATAAGGGAAAGTTTTCCTCTTTGAATGTAAGTGATCTGATAGCTCAGACGGCAGCATGGTTGCTACTCACAAATTCAAATTTTTAGTGTGAGGGGGCGGGTTCGAATCCCAGTTGTAACAAATTTTTTTTCTTTACCCAAATAATTATTCAATATATTATATTTACAAATTTATTTGTGACAACCAACTTTTTTTTCTAGCTTCAACAAAACGGTCATAAGTCCAGGAATCAATAATTGAATATTTATCAAACGTATTTCCGCCTTTTTTTACTTCTTTTTCCCACTAAGATAAATATTCCATCTTTTTCAAACGTCGACATCCTTTCTTTTTCAAAGTTTGCAAGGTCCACGTAGGATGTGCTTTGGCAATATTAATAACTTTTATTTTATAGTTCAAAGGAACGTACTCTATTTCCCTGCTCTTTTTCTCTTCTGGTTCATAGTCGTCCGATGAAAGATCTTCAATTTCTTGACAAGATACTGGTTCACAATCTTCTTTCACATGAATAAATGCCTCTTCATTTACAAATATTTTTTCATCCAACATTTCTAATGTAAGTTCATAGAGTTGCTATCCCCTCATCAGAGCTTCGTGAGAAATTATAGTAGACGATTCTGATGCAATCATATTATTTTCATGGAGCAATATTTCAAAACTAGATGAAAACCCCAGAAACTGGGGAAGGGGGGTTGTAGGGGGCTGATTTTTGGCGATAGAGCAGGTTCTTTATTGATAAGCCTGCCCTGAAAATTTCAAGTCGCTAGCTCAAACTGTCTAGGAGGATATAGAATTACAGATAAATAAATAAATGCACGCAAGAGTTTTAGTATATAGATATACGACTGCATCCTTCAATCGCAATTTCGAACCTACGCTGTTCATATATTCGTCAATTTTCTCTTCAATCCCCGAAGAGCCAGCAAATTCTCCGCTCTCCATTTTCACAGAAAAACGTTTTTATTAATTGTTTTATGATTAAAAAACCATTATTGTTTCACAATTAAAAACGTTTTTTTTTTTTGTAACGGCTTGGCAAACCTCCCTCATACTTGACGAGAGCCAGTGGCGCGAGAAAGATCTAGAACATTCCAAACCTCTTCTCACGTGCCTCTCTGCGCACTGCCTACCTTGTGCACTATATGATAAACTAGTAGAGGACCTGGCGTTGCCCGGGATAATTACGCTTGTAGGTAAACAGAACAACCTCAAAAAGCTAAATTAAACCTCCAAATTGGTTAAATAATAACTCAATCACTACAATATAGAGCGAAGGGACTATCCATTCTAAGAAAAATCCGAAAGACAGGAATTTACCTCTTCACTGAAAAAATCCATTCTAGGTGATATACCGGGACTTGATTTACCTAAAATAAATTTTTTAAAGGCTCACAATGGATGGACCTCTCCAAGGATGCCTTCTAGTCTAAATAATTTTTTACTCACGTAATCTTACTTTAGATGTACACTTGATGTTGTTGCAATTTCCTTTCTTCTTTCGATGTCTTGAAGCAAAAATTGGCCATTCATCACTTTGTGTAGTCTAGCGGTCGTCGATTCTTCTATTTACTTACTTACCATTTGCTCAATACAGCACGGAGCTAAAGGAGTGCTTCCTCTATTGTCTTTCACTCTTTCTCAATAGTCTGCTAACTCATTATCTCCAGTTACTGATCATTTTTAAAGATTTTCAAGAAATTATTAAGTACTAAGAATTCTCTTTTCTAAGAAAAGCCTGAATAACAGGAATTCTATGCATTGAATTCTATATTGCACAAACTTTGCCTTGCATTGTTGGTCATGAGACATATATTGTTGATCCTTGCATAATGTTGGTGCATTGCGTGTTGACACCATTGTTGATACTATTGTTGCACACACTTTTATTTGCATTGTTGGTCATGAGATATATATATTGTTGGTCCGTGCAGAGCAATGACGTATATTAAAGATAGACTCCGAATCCTATTGTTGTAACTTGAAGCAAATTGGGAAGCTCCATGCCCAGAACTGTCATGGCTGAAAGTGAGTGAAGATGATGCAAAACACATGGCTAAACACGAGAGTAGCTGATTAATAATTCTTTCACACGCCGATCACGGAGTGATAAGTTTATCTTTTCGTTTACTTTGTTTTTGAAGTATTTTATTATATTTTATAAACAATTTTTCGATCATGGTTTCAATTTCAATTTCGTTTCGATTGTCTTTCAGTAACGTATTTTCATTTTAGTTACGTATTTTTGATTTATTTTTGTGAAAAATGATTCCTGATCCCTTTTCTGATGCAGTTGTACGCAGAACAACTTTGAATAATGGTTTTGAATTAATAATTCCTCGGGTCCAAAATCTTCAAAAACAAAGCAGCCAGACAGCTAATTACTCCACGGCTCACTCCTGCCCAGAACTATCATGGCTCAATTTGCTTCACTTTTTGCCGCTGTTAACAATAGGATTCGGAGTCTATCTTTAATATACGTCATTGGTGCAGAGTGTTTGTGAATTGCGTGTTGATACCATGGTTGATACTTATTGTTGCAAAAACTTTGTCTTGCATTGTTGGTCATGAGATATTTCTCATTAATATGCCCTGCCATAACCATGAATATCGATTTTTTATCAATAATTATTTTTTCGAAATCTGAGGTAGACAGTGACCTTCCTCATGCTTTGAAGGTCATGTATGCGAAATTTTATCAAGATCGGAATAAAACTGTAGATTTGTATAAGAAACAAACCCACAAATCCACAAACAAACATCCTTCTTTATATATATAAAAGAAGATATGTCAGGTTACCTCGAAATAAATTTTTTTTAATAAAATAAAAAATAAAATAAAATAGTTATTGCTTTTAAAATGTTGATTCTATACAAAATATTTTGCAGAAAATACTTTATTACTCCGTAGACAGTTGTAACAATAAAAATAAGTATAATAATTTTGAGAAAAGGAAAATTTTGTGAAAAAAGTTGGTTGTCACAAATAAATTTGTAAATATAATATATTGAATAATTATTTGGGTAAAGAAAAAAAAAATAGCTACACCTGGGATTCGAACCCGCCACCACACACGAATAATTTGATTTGTGAGTAGCAACCACGCTGCCGTCTGAGCTATCGGCTGACTCACAATCAAAGAGGAAAACTTTCCCTTATATATGGTGCTCGAAACTTTAAACCGTCTTTTTTCAAAATTGGCTGATCAGTGTGCCTTAATATTTAAGTATATTAACATCCTAAAGGTACACTGCAACTATACGAAGTCTCGTATTAAACTAAAATTCCGAGGTCGTAATGTCCCCTTGTCAGATATAGGAGATCGGTTAATTACAAAATATCAGTATCTCTTTTTTATGAATATTTTCATGATTTTTTTTACTGTCTAAACGAGTAAACGTTTTACCGCAGTATTCACAGCTGTAAGGTTTTTCACCCGTGTGCATAAGCTCATGACTTTTCTTTTGCTGTGGTTGCTTGAAAGCCTTACTACAAAAATCGCATTTGTAAGGTTTATCCAATGTATGCAGTTTTTCGTGATTTAATTTCGTTCCAGAGTTAGCGAAGCTTTTTTCGCAAAATTTACATTTGAAGGGCTTTTCGCCAGTATGCCTTCTTTCGTGGCTTGTTTTTTCTTTTGTTGTACAGAAAGTTTTTTCACAATAGCTACATTTGTGCGGCTTTTCCCCGGTATGCAAAGCTTCGTGATACCTTTTACTATCTGAGGTAGAGAACATTTGTGCGCAATATTTACAACTGTACGGTTTTACACCTGTATGAATTCTTTCATGTTTAATTTTATTGCTTAAACTGTTGAACGATTTGGTGCAATAACGACAGGCATAAGGCTTCTCACCAGTGTGGGTTCGTTCGTGTTCCTTCTTCGTATGAGATTGGATAAAAGATTTTTCACAGTAATCGCATTTGAAAGGTCTCTCTCCTGTATGTATTCTTTCATGCCTGATTTTATCTTGTAATCTCTTGAATATTTTCCCGCAATATTTACAAGAATATCGTTTAGCGTCTCTGTCTGCTGAATGAACAGATTCGTGTTCTATCTTCAACATGATAGTTTCAAAAGATTTTTCGCAGAATTTGCATTTATATAATAGTTTTGTGGGATTTAATTCTCCGCAGATCTTTGCATTAGATGCAGGAGAAAAGTTTCCTATAAAGGGAAATTTTTCTTGATTTGGGTCCATTTCTTTAATCGATTGGTATGGTGCTATTAAAAATCCTTCATTGCTATCATTAATAAATTGATCATCCTTCCCATTAATATTGCTATTGTTTTTATTTACTACATAAGCATTGCTTATTACTGTGTCACCTTGTTGGTTTTTATTTTCCGTATTAGTCGTTGAAGCATAGAAGGCTTCAACATAATTTGACACATCAGCGCTAGCATCTAATGTTCCAAAGGAATTCGTCAATGATGACAATGGCGAGTCTTTAAAACATGAATACTGATTACTACTTTCAACTTCTGAGCTGGCATCAAAGAGCATTTCATTCTGCGATTTCGAAAATTCGTCGTACATTAGAAGAACGATTGGTTGATTTGGATAATTTTGAATTTTGAACAGTACACCATCGTCCGTCACATCTTTTGTAATAGACATGACATCAGTCAAAATATATTGAATTGTCTTAAGTAAGTCACTTAATATTTGCCTATGGTCCGAAAGATTTTTTCGTATATGATCCATGATATAAGTATAATTATTAATCTTCTCTCGTATTAAGAGATTATATCTGTAAAAAAAAAAAAAAAAAAAAAAAAAAAAACTTGTCAAATTAAGCAACAAACTACTACAAGCATGATTACGGTATCTACAATATTACTTGCTTGAAGTAATTTTTATAAAAGAACAATACAGTGTTAGTCCAAATTATGTTAACAATTAAATCATGTATTCAGAAAAGATACATCGTAAGTGTAAGATGATTTACAGGACGGTGAATCTTTCGAGCATATTCGTGAAGCCTAACAGTGAATTTTTTTTTCTTTTGTGCACTTAGCAAATTTAAAGTGTTTAGCCCATTCTTTTTAAAATTATAAATGGCATCGTGCATCATTCTTAAAAATTCTTCAAGACAAAATGACAAAGATTGAAAACCATGCATCGAAGTCTGGAATTTCCTTGATAACCGATTCCCTGGACTACTCGGCCAAGGCCAATTGCATGACCACATTGTTCCACCTCTCTTAATTTTTTATTATGGGTTCGCATTAAAAATCGAGTATTTGCTACGTCTTTAACTGCTGATCTTGCTGAGCTGAGAAATAGAATTTACACCACAGTTGCAGACGTGCTAGCTCGATTTGAATGAAAATGACTTCAGGTTGGATTTCTGCCGTATCATGAACAGAAAAAATATAGAATCAAACTGACTGTTTGATGAAAAACTTAATGCGTTTAGCTATAATATGACATCTCAAACAATTCCGTAAGTTATCGGATTAAATTTCTATTTGCTTTTAAAATTGTAAAGCCCTTTTTGTATTTTCGTTAGTATTGTTATTACTGCAACTAGCAAAGTCAAATTTACATGCCTTTGAAAGTTAATTGCTATTATACAATTCTTAAAATTTTATTCAATAAACTTAAGTACCTTTTATTCTGCTATTTTTTTAAAAACTCTTATTCTCACTATTACAACTCCCTACTATTTGATTGGCAACTATAATTCTGTTTACATTTTCTCACTACTTTGTACTGAGAAAAGTCGTTTCATCTGACTTTTTAGACTGCTGAGAATTCAAGCGTCGAATAGGGAAATGCGATTAAGTGAGAAAAAAGTGGAAATCCCGCGAACAAATTACCGTAAAGAAAAGAAAATTTTATTTTTCAACAAAAACTTTAATTTGAATAAGGTTTCACTATGCATTTAAAAAACGTATATTATATTGCATATAAACAGGTTGAGTCAAAAGTCACCCCCTCCCCTTCTATCTTAATGGATTTAAATGTAGTTATGCAAATTCCAATAAAGGGGGTGATTAGGAAGTTGAGGATGCTCTCATGGTGGCACTTACAGTGTTGTCATTATGCAAATTAGAACATATGCAAATCGTATCTACTAAACCGTAGCAGATACAATAAAAAAATTACTAGCTTCTTCAGCATCCAATAAGCAACAAAAAAAAAATCAAAATCCGATGAACGGATCACCCAAAAACCTCATTGCAATCTCTGCAATTGGACAATCGGCTCTTGTATTGTTTGTTCTTACAAACAGTCAAGTATACAAATTAAATCTTTACAGTCAATCCAGAAGTTGTTCAATGTGACGTCCACCTGCACCATAACATAATTCTGCACGGCATTTCAATGATGCCGTTACATGTGACTGGTGTTATTGCCATTGTTGCAAAGATTGCAATGAGGTTTATGGGTGATCCTCCTTATCGGATTTTGAATTTTTTTTTTGTTTTGTTGCTTATTTGATGGCGAACAAGTTTGTAATTTTTTTTCTATCTTTTACGGTTTAGTAGATACGATTTGCATATGTCCTAATTTGCAAGTGCCACCAAGAGAAAGAGGACCCTCAACTTCCTATTATTGGAATTTGCATAATAACATTTGTATCCAAGATAGAAGAGGAGGTACAGACTTTTGACTCACCCTGTATGTATCTATAATAAATTTGCCTATTAGGTTATCAATATATGAGTGTAATCAAATATAATTATTACCAATGAGACAGTAACCTAGTTGCTATCCCCTCCCTCCCCTATTTGCATTATCGATTTCCCTTAAGGTAAAGGCGCATTAAAATATTTAATAAGTTATATTTTCATTTAAGCACAATATCTTGCTTTTAAATATGTAAATATCCTCTCCCCACGCTGTTACTCTGAAATTTTTTTATTATTTTTCAACGTGAAAATATTAGGAAGCACGCCAAATAACTAATGATAATATTTGCTTTAATATTATTGTATGATTATTTACTAAAGATGGTGAACGCAAAAACGGCCATTTACAATATTCATATATACCGTAATTTTCGGTAATAATACGCATCCTCGCCCCCAGTGTGACCCTCTCCCCATTTTTTTTTTTTTTTTTGTTTTTGCAAATTTTTTTTATTTTCATTGCTGTAAATATAAGAATATTAAATAATATTTATAGTTTATAATTCTAAGCAATGATTTTTTAAAAATTAACTTTTATTTTTCTTGCGTAATATAATCCTAAAATTATGCTAAATCGTATTCTTAACTGTGTAAATAAACTCAAAGTAAAAAAATTACTTATATATTTAGCAATTCTAGTAAATGATGCAAGAATTTAAAAAAGAAAAATTGAAGGGAAAATAGAGAATTTACAAAAATACTAAAATTTGTAAGGATAAAATTACATCATTTATAACATGGTAATACGTAGTACAAACCCTGTTTGTATAAGGATATATGAAGACAGATGCTCTTTCATGCTCGTAATACATTCTGATCACGCAGACAACGAGACGTCAGCGCACCTACCGGCATGAAACTCCAAAGCGTTGTCAACTGACAATCACTTTATGCGAAGCGTTTAGAGTGTTTTCATTCCCCATATCGTTAGTAGAAATAATCTATAATACTGTGATAATAATATACCGCCTTTATACGAGTTACCTGATAATGCTAAATAGTAAATTTCAAGCAACTGGAATAAGTCGACACACACAAGCTGAATTTTCCTTCGCATTCAGCAATTCTTGTTGTCTCTCGAATTCGGCTTATCGCTGAAGACGCTCTTAATGTATGTGGCGTCACCTTTTATCAAATTGAAACATCATAAGACCCGTGTAAGAACACTACAGGCATTTCTTATAAAGATTAAAAAATATTTCTTTATCTTGAAAAATTTCGTTGATTAAAAACCTTTGAAAATACATAAGAAGATTCGTATATACTGAGCTCAAGGGTGTGTGGGTTTTATATATTTATTCAATGAAGAAAAAAATTGCAATGCGATAATAAGCAAAAATTGTACTCGAATATTAGAGAGACGTTTATAAAAAAATATAAATTTAGAAAAGCAATTTATAGCCTTTAGGAAATAAATAAATTGTTTACGTCTTCAACCCTACACCTAAAACAAAGAGAGGAACTGTGTGAATTTGAAAGTTTGAATGTATTAAATGGAAGATCATATCTTAAGACAATTTATATGGACAAAGTAATATAAGAAGAAAAACTAAATTTCTAAACTCCACACATGCAATATGTCGTACAATAGTCTATTTAAAATTGCCCTTCTAGGTACTTAAAATAAATATTAATTCAAATTTTAGAGCTGTATACAGCAATGTTATAAACAATTTTGCCCAAAAATATAAAAATCCACGCTGACAACCTATTTGCGCATTTTGGCTAAAAATTAAAAGTTAATACGGCAGCTATTCTATTACTACTATTTGTAGCTTCCGTCATGCGTCATGAAAAATTTCACTGTAGCTTCCTTCCTGCATGATGCTGTGTTCCCGTATTTCGTTCTATGACAAAATGGCTCAAGGGTCCATATAAAGTGATCCAATGAGGGTCGCTTGACCATTTTTAAATATTTTGATTTTTTTTTTATTGTGATTACCCTATAATTGAGAAGTTCAAAACAGTTTTTAAAAAAGCTTTACCTTGCACCGTTACTGAATGGCGGCCATTTTTATTTGTAAGCGCACGACGGTTTTTCAATTTGGAGACATTAGCGTTAATTTGAATATCTCTGCACTCGGTTAAGTTACAACATTGCAATTGACATTATTGTTTTTAGAAAAGTCTCCTCTACAACATTGTTTATTACCCAAACTACCCTAAATTCAAAAATAACCAGTCAAAATGGCTTCCAAAGTTTGGTATTGAAAATTTAGAAAATCCACTCTTTAGACCCAAAAATAACAACCAAGCAGTGATTTATCAGAGTGTATTTTTTTTCTCTACTTAGATATTATACACTACTAGCCTTATGTAGAGCAACAGCACTGACAAATGTTTACTTAATTTTTTATAAATTTTTGAAATTTGAAAATCTTAATTTTTTGTAAAGTTTGGGGCTAGTTATCTCTGGTGGGACTGAAATTCACTGTTGCCTAATTCATGTGTAATATTGGCTAGACGAATTAAAGCAATGAATGGTGCTTTCTTTTCATCAGTTGTGACGATGGATGAGACGTGGATTCCATTTTTAACTCTGAAACGAAACGCCAATCTTCACAATGGAAACACACTGATTCACCGCCACCGAAAAAATTTCGAGTCACCGCCTCTGCTGAGAAAGTTATGGTTTGTAATCCCTTTGCATTGTGTTCCAAAGTATACAACTGTTACAGCTAATTCATACAAAAATGTTTTGAGAACAAAATTCTTTCCAGCATTGCATGAGAAACGACCAAACAAGACTGGACGGGTGCTTTTTCATCGAGACAACGTCCCTGCTCATCGGGCAGTCCTAACTCAGCAGTTTCTTCAAAATAACAACTTTGAGGTGGTTTTCCATGCTCCATATTCACCAGACCTCGCTCCTAGCGATTTCTGGCTTTTTCAAATCATGAAGGACACTCTCCGTGACCGCTCTTTTCCCAATCGAGCTGCTGTTACTTCAGCGATTTACCAGTGGGCAAAATATACCCCTAAAGATGAGTTCTCAGCAGCTAAGGAATCATGGCGCCGCCGTTGTGAAAAATGTGTTAGACTTCACGGTGATTACATCGAGAAGTAACAATAGTTATAACTTTCTGGGTTAAGTATTTTGTCAGAAAAAAAATTTGGAGACCTTAGAACTTGAACGCACATCGTAATAATGTGCTACTTAATTGAGAATAAACCTCGATGTAAATGGACAATTTTTTTTAACATAGAACTAAAGCAAAAGCTTCTATTGTTTAATATTTTATTATTAAAATAATTAATACTAACTAAATATAGGGTGATAGTGTTAACTAAATATACACTGAGTTAGCAAAACTCATGGAATAGTTACTTAATATCTGGTCGGGCCACCTCTGGCCCTGTGGAGTGCAGCAATACGGCGTGGTAGTGAGTCTGCAAGTCCCTGGTACACTTCTGGAGGCAGTTGACACCAGATAGTCTGCAGAGCCGAAGATAGTTGCTGCCCGTTCGTGGGCGGATGATCCAGTGCCCGGAGCCTGACTTCAACAGCATCCCAGATATGCTCGATGGGATTCATGTCAGGGCTCCGGGCTGGCCAGCTCAGTCGTTGGACCTCTTCTGCATGCTCCTCGAACCATTCGCGGACGACATTGGAGCGATGTGGTGGAGCATTGTCATCTTGAAAGACTGCTACGTCGTCAGGGTGTTGAAATGTCAAAAACGGGTGCAGATGGTCTCCGATCAGTTGACGATACTGTAGACCATTCAACGTTTGGTCCATGATAACCAGAGGGCCCATTCCAAACCAGGAAAATGCACCCCAGACCATCACTGACGCCCCACCACCCTGCACCGCCACTTGTTGGCATGCGGGATCCATCGTTTCGTGAGGTCTGCGCCACACACGGTGCCTCCCATCAGCGTGGTACAGTTGATATCGTGACTCATCTGACCATATGACGTTACGCCACTGTTGCAGAGTCCAGCCAAGATGGTTGGTGGCAAGTGCACGCCGGAGTGTCCGATGACGCTGGGTAAGCATTTGCACCCGTGTAGGGCGACGGCTGCCAAACCCGAGGGCATGCAGATTCCGACGGATTGTCCACCGAGAAACGTTTCTAGTGCGGCCAGTATTGAACTGGTCTGTGATTTGCTGCACTGTTGCGCTCCTGTCTCTCTGAATCATTCGTCCCAGGTGTCGCCGGTCACGATCATTCAGGGCAGCTGGACGCCCGGTATGGTGCCTGTTGTGGACTGTGATGCCTTCATCCAGCCATTCCCGATACACCCTGGAGATAGTTGAGCGGGGAAAGCCAAATTCCTGCACCACTGCCGAAATGGAACATCCCATGCGTCGGGCACCTACTATCCAACCCCGTTCAAAAGACGTCAACTCGCGACGACGTGTCATTTCTGATTAATCACTTATCCAAGCTCTTCCCACAACGTCTAATGGTCCATTCCCAGAATCCGTTACCCCTGTGAATTCGTGAGCCATGTCCATCAATCAATGTGCTTGCTATCCCATGAGTTTTGCTAACTCAGTGTAGGTTACAACTAAATTTTATTACAATGAAACAATAAACCATTTAAACAGGGAGCAACCATAAGATCAATTGTAGTATAAGGTGAATTATTTCCTCATTTTCAAAAATTCATATATTTGTTCACAGTCAAATATCAATGTTGAAATTTTTACAGTACTTTGCTATCGTATAGGTGTACAAAATGTGCAAAAAATCAAATTTTTATATTCAGTCCCACCAGAGATAACTACCCCAAACCTAGATTTACAAACTTTACAAAACTTTACAAAAAATAAAGATTTTCAAATTTCAAAATCTCGGTTGTTATTTTTGGGTCTAAAAAGTGGATTTTCTAAATTTTCAATACCAAACTTTGGAGGCCATTTTGACTGGTTATTTTTGAATTTAGGGTAGTTTGGGTAATAAACATTGTTGTAGAGGAGACGTTTCTATGATCAATGATCCTGTGCCGGCTCGGTGGCCGAGAGAGTTAAGGCCCAGGTCTTTCCGCTCTAGAAACCAGCGAGTCGCGTTTCGAATCCCGTCGAGGGCATGGATGGTTGTGTTTGTCCATTTTGTTATCATCCTTTCATCATCATTTCATCTGCACCTGGTTATTGGGGCCCTTGTGCAGTATCAGTCCCAAAGTATATAAGATATACGCCTTATCACAAGGCATATCATATCCACTCTCAAAAATGAGGAAGGTACCTCAACAACAATGATCCTGTTGAAAAGAGCTAAATAAACTAGACGAGACTTTCAACAACGAGCTTAGTATCAAACACATCTAGCTAATCTTAAAAAGGGAGTGGAAAAAATCAATATAAATATATTTGTAAACAAAATCCTTGTCAAAAACAGCTTGAATAACCTTAAAAGGATCATTTTGAGAAACTTTGGTGTTCCACTTTTAGTTTGAAGAAAAGTAGAACCATTTCTATTGCATCCGGAAACGCGTTCCCACAACAGCTCAAGGGTTCGTGGAGGTTAGATTTTTCCATTAAAAATTCTAAATTAAAGTATTAAATAAAAAGTTAAAAATGTTATGTAGCGCACGTTTTAATACATTTTCTGCCACCAGAGTAATGAGAGCTATGGCATCCATTAGAGACGAGGTTGATGTGTTGTGCTCCGGACAGAGTGAAGAACAGTCTAAACCTTATTTAGTTAGTAGATATTTAATATAACCAATAATACTTATTTAGTCGTTAGATTTTTCAATTTAATATTAAATGTTTCGTTTTCCTTGGTCATTCACGCTGTCGTTAGCGTCCGTTCTCCGCTTCGAGTTACCGAGAAATGCAGAGGTGCGTGGGAGGAGAAAGGAATGAAGGTAGGAGAGAACGGACGCGACAAGGAGAGCGGAATGAATTTGAATAATTTTTGTTAGATCTTAGTAGTTCTCTTTTACCCCGTTTTTTTATTATTAGACATTCTCCTTGAATGTGTTAGCAAAATTAATAAACAGTTGTTCATTGTTTTAAAATTTTTGCGAGTGGATTTAATGAGTCGTCGTGGAGAGGAACACGTCCTTGTTTACTCGCAGCGGAGCCACGAGGAAGGTTTTCTCTTAAAAAGACGCTCTGGAGGATTGTTTTAAACAATCATTATGGTGCACGAAATCGAGTTGTGTAAGTGAAAAACTGTTCAATATAATAGTGCATCGTAATAATAACTATCAAACGCACCACGTACCACCCTCTCCCATCGAAATTTAGTGATCAAGCGATTGCGTCGAGAGAAAATATGGCGTCCGCTCAGATGCGAATCCGGAGACGTTCCGTTCGTGGTCAACTGACAAAGCTAGGTAATGAAATTTAAAAAATAATAGATGATAAAAATGTTGAAGCGGCAGAACGGTATATAGAAAAACTTCGCAATCGAAAGGAAAACCTAGAAGCACTCGATCAAAAGATAATTGAACTTTTGACAGAACAAATTGACATGGATGCCGAACTTGCCGATATCGAACAATACGAAGATAAAATCACTGACTGGACGGTACGGATGAAGAGAACTGTGTTAATCGGATCAAGTTTAGGACCCACCAACCCCCCAGGAACAAGCAACATCGTGACAGAGCCCGGAGGGCAAAGACCGAATTCTGATCAGCCAATTTCAAACATAGCGGATCGTGATTAAAGACTGGCAATCAAACTACCGAAATTCGAAATGCAAAGGTACAATGGCAACAAACCAAAAGGTAACAGCGCTAACTTTAAACGTTGCATGATCTGTGATGATGAGAGTCACTCAACAATGGTAGTGTGCCAACAGATAGTGAGCGCGTAACAAAGCTTAAGGAAAGGGGAAAGTGTTTCAACTGCTTCCTCAAAGGACATAACAGTCGTGATTGTTATAAAGAAAAGGCCGTTTACAAAACTTGTAAAGGCAACCATCATTCGGCGCTTTGTTATAAAGCAGAATCAAATCGTAAAGATGAAGTTCACAAACCACGAATTAGTGAGAATAGTGAAAAAGCAGAAATTGCCGATGTTAGTGTTAACCTACTCAACAGCGCTGAGAAGGGAGAGGTGCTGCTGAAAACAGCAATAGTCATAGTAAACGGTAATGAAGATCAGCGCAGAGCTAGGCTAATGATAGACGATGGTAGTCAGCGCAGATTTATTAGTCACAGATTAGCTGATAAGGTCTGTGCAGAGCAGGTTGGTAAAGAGGAAATGCGTGTCAAACCGTTCGATGATACAGAGCCTCGAAAAAAGTTTTTTCGAAAATTGAAGGTACACCTGTATGATCGTTTTTGGAAACAATAGTATCGATTTGTTCTTCATGGTCGCATTCACCGTGTTCAGAATATTCATTAATGCCATCTAAACAAATTATCACCTCAATGAACAAACTTGGATTAATGCTCGCTGACAATGGTGAGAACCGTGATCTTGATGAAGTTGATATCCTTATTGGCAGTGACTTGTATTGGAGTATGTGACTCACAGAAGTAAATCGAATATCGAGCCAGCACGGTGCTATGAAAACATTGTTCGGTTGGGTAGTAAACGGGCCGAATAAGGACAACAAAACAAATGTGAATCTCGTGATATGTAATGCATCTGTCTGTGGAAGGACAGGAATTGCCAAATAACGATAACAGAGAACTGTGCAAAGTCGTCGAAAAGTTTTGGCAATTAGAATCGGCAGGAATTAGTGAAGATGATCAAACAGTCGTGGAATCGCAAAATAATATTGAACCTATAGAAGCTGAAGTGCGTAGCACGATTGTGAACATTGGGAACCGCTACCGCGTGCAAGTACCGTGGAATGATAGGAAGTTGGATTTGGCCCCGAACTTCGCGTCGATTTCACACGCTGGCTCGCCGATACAGTAAGGACGAAAGAAAGTTGAAAAAATACCATTCGGCCATGATGGATTCTGTGAATTCCGACCACGCAGAGCTTATCGAAAATCACCATGAAAATAGTGGCACGGTGTATTACATTCCGCATCAGCCAGTGTTTCGTTATAGTCATGACATCATGAAATTACGCATAGTATATGATGCCTCATCCGGTCGCCCGTCGTTAAATGAGTGTCTCCACGCAGGACCTCACCTAAACTCTGACGTGTTGGATTTACTTTTAAGATTTCGCCAGAATCAGATCGGTATTAATGCCGATGTGGAGAAGGCCTTTCTCCAAATGGAAATAGAGGGTAAGGATCGTGATGCAGCTCGTTTTATTTGGTTGGCACCAGAATGGAAATTCGGAGACAAAATCGAGCCAAAAACCTATCGGATGAAGCGGGTTTTATTCGGGCTTAATTGCGGGCCCTTCCTGTTAGCGGCCACGTTAAGACATCACCTGGATTCAAAGAGAGAAACGAACTTGGAAGTGGTACAACTATTAAATAAAAGTATCTACGTTGATGATTTGGTAAAATCGGTTGGAAGTAAGGAACATGGTTGGAAACTATACGAAGAAGGTCGTATGATCATGGCCGCAGCAGGTTTTAACTTAAGAAAATGGGCCACTAACTCGGCAGATTTACGACAATCGATTGCTGACAATAAAAGACGAGATGGCGCTGGGGAGTTTTCGGAGAGGCCGCAAGAGGAGAAAATCAAGATGCCTGGGATAGTGTGGCATCAGTACCAAAATCGACTGGATGTAAGTGAACTTGTGACGTTTCTCGGCGAGACCCTGCCCACTAAACGTACTGTATACTTCGAGCGACAGCTAGGATTTTTGATCCTAAGCTTATAGGACTGGTTTCACCTTTCACCGTTAGACTGAAATGCTTGTTTCAAGAGCTTTGTAAGGAAAAGGGAGAATGGGATGAAGAAGTCGATACCAAATCAGTCAGACAATGGAATGGATGGATGAAGGAGATAGAGTTTTTAAAGGACTGCACTGTTCGTCGTTGTGTTTCATCATTTGGAGACGAGCAAGCCGTAAAAACGACGATGCACATCTTTTGTGACGCAAGTGAAAAGGTCTATGCGGCTGTTGTGTACCTCGTGGAAGAAATTGGGGAAAAAAGAGAGAGTCGTCTGGTTGCCAGTAAGAACAAGATATCACCAATTAAAGGAACAACAATTCCTCGCTTAGAACTGATGGCTGCGCTTGTTGGTGCTAGATTGTCTTCCTTAGTGAAAAATGCCATAAACTGGGGATCGATTCCCGTGTACTTTTGGAGCGGTTCTATGGTTGTGTTGTGGTGGATCCATACAGATCCAAACGCTTTAAAAGTATTTGTAGCCAACCGAGTGCATAAAATTCTGAAATACAGCAAGTCTGAAGAGTGGAATTACGTACGATCAGCGGATAACCCAGCCGACAAAATTACCCGTGGCTTAAGAGCTAACCTGTTGGCAAGAGACAAGGAGTGGTGGAATGGACCAAGATTGTTGACAGACGGTTTGAAAGTTAAAAATAGAGAATTCGTGTTCGATGAGCCAAAAGAAGCAGTTGCAGAACGAAAGAGGCAAAAGGTGGTGATGGCAGAACAGTAACACGCGTCGACGAGTTGTGGAAAACTGGCAGCTTTAGCAAGAGGAACAGACTAGTTCGAGTGGTAGCATGGGTGAATAGGTTTATTCACAATGTACGAAACGAGGAAAAATGGAAGGGACGTCTCAAGGCTTCAGATATCGAGGAAGCTGAAAGGACAATTATTCGACAAGAGTAAAAGATACAGTTTCAAAGAGAGTATGATGCCTTGAAAAAGGGCACATCCGTAGAGAAATTCTCGAAATTATATCGATTTGACTCTCAACTCGGAAATGATGGACTGATTAGGCTTGGAGGAAGTTTACATTTTATTATGCTTGGCCATTCTACCAAGCATCCAATTATCATCGATGGAGATAGTGACATAGCTCGGCTAATTATAAAAGAGTGTCATCGAAGAGTACTTCATGGCGGAGTCCCGGAAACCTTATGTGAACTTCGAGAAAAATATTGGATTCCGGCTACAAGAGCTAAAATAAAAGGACTGTTAAAAAGTGTCTCGTGTGCAAAAAAAGACAAGCAAATCCTGGGCCATGATAAAAGCTCCACTGCCAAGTGATCGAGTAATACGCTAATGTCTACCGATTGCTGCTATAAGAGGTTTTCATCGTATTTGAAATTAGTAAGAGTAATTGCTTGGATGTTCCGTTTCTGTCAGAATGTAAGAAAGAGAGGGACTACGGTGGTTAACTATCTGTGCATGAAACAGAAAGAGCTGAGATTGTGTTGTTTATGATGGTACAAAGAGTACTTTCGGAGGATAAATTAGGCTCTCTAATACTTGTTGCCGACAAGAATGGCATTCTACGATTAAAGACGAATCTTATACTATGAATTGATAGTGATGATTTTAAATATCCTACAGTCCTCCCTTCAAGTCACCCCGTTACTCTCCTCGGAGCTTATTTTTGGCGCACTATAATTTACTGATACACGTGGCTCAGAGACGCCTGATGACGATTCTTTACGACCCACCAACAACAAAGATCGATACGAACAAAATCAGCTTTTGCCGCCTGACGGATGGAAAGTTCGACAACGACATCAACGAATTCCCTGACGTTCTCCAGTCTGTATCTGGCAATACGATAGATACCATGGCCAAGCATGGCATATTTCACTACATCCAGACTAGCAGCCTTCCTCTACACCCAAAGTTCTGTGAAAAATTAACGATGAAATAATCCATGTTATTTTGTTATAAATTAATTTAAATTACATCATTTAATTTTACAGCTGTAAACGATATCTCAGAAGAAAGAAAGAAAAAGAGGGCCTCCAAACCCATGGAAAAGGTGGGAATTTGATCTAAAGTCGCCAGTTCGTGGGCATCCCCGCTTACATATGACGCCTAAGCAAGACGGCACTTGGCTCCCATGCAGTAATTTCTGTCAGCTAAACCTCATAACGAAAGCTGACCGTTACCCCAAGCTGAACATAACGGACGTCACTGCAAGCATAAGTAAGATAAAAAAATATTTCAAACTCGATTTGCTAAAAGAGTATTTTCAAATATCACTCCACCCCGACGACATTTCGAAAACTGCTTTATCACCCCATTTGGAAGTTGTACGTATTTTCCACTATACGTCATTCGGCAACAACGGAAAACAAGGAAGACCGTGCCATACATCTATGCAGTGTCCTCAAATTACTACGGAACAATGGCCTTGTTGACCGTCGGAAAAATGCATTTTCGCCACGTCATGCATCAGATTTCTCGGCCACCAAATCTGGCAGGAGGGGCTCCGCCAACACCCCCTAGATAAAGAAGGCCTCAGCACCATCAAAAGAGGCGATCAGTGTCTAAAGTGGATTGTGACCAGCTTTGCAAATTGTGACCAGATGTGGTGGGGGGAAATTTTCTGGTGGTAAAATAGTGGGAATATTTTTCAGTGGGATATATTTCTGGTGGGGAATTTTTTTATCAGTGGAGTATAAACGAGCCTTAGGCTGGCCGATCGGCGCTTTCTGAAGGTGTGGGCCTATTCGTATTGTTATTTATCACCAGGTAATATGCTTTTAACAACTGTTAGTATGATATTGAATTTTCAATCAGATAATTAATAGTTACCTACTGCTTTTTATATTTTAAGTATCACGGGATATAATCTGAGGCACTTGTCTTGATTTCTACACTTTGTGCCAGCCAGCATGGTCCCAGAACAAAAAAAAAAATTAAAAAAAATGAACTACCAACAGCGGTATATAAGGTCGTGGGAAAAAGAGTAAGTCATAATATTATAAAAGCCGCGATTTTGTAAAACATCCACGTTTTAGAGTGCTCTTGCCTTATTGTTATGGTTTAACTTTTAATTCCCCTTTTTCTTTTGATTACACCTTATAGTTTGGATTGCTCGTAATCCAACTGGATCGCCATTCTATGCTTAGTTGCCGTTACTGTAAATGTCAGTTAAATACCCTTAAGGCTGATCTGACTAGCCATTCGAAAACAACAAAACATAAAAGTAAAATGGAACTCGAAAAGGCTGCAAAAACTAGTCAACAGCCGCCATTTGCGCCACGAACATTGAAGCAAGAAAAAGAAAACTGAACTAAAGTTAAAGGTAAACTCCACGGAAAATTCGACTTTAATTTTTTTTGCATCATAACATTAATGCAGGTTTATAGAGTATACACTATATGATCAAAAATATCCGGACACCCCTCACAGATCATCGATTGGCCCAATGTCACATGATAATGACTTGCACATCATTTAAATAGCTTCCCACAACTTCAGACACAACTCTGCTTGGACATTGGCAAGAATGGGTCGTTCGGCAGAGCTCAGTGAGTTCCAACGTGGAACCATCGTTGGATGTCACCTATGCGGCAAGTCCGTGCGTGACATTTCCAGCCTTCTTCAGATACCCAAGTCAACAGTAGGCGACGTCATTATGAAATGGAAGACCCGGGGATCAACAACAGTTCAACAACGAACCGGTAGACCAAAGAAACTAACGGACAGAGACCGTCGAGTGCTTCGTCGTGTCACCCGCAGCAACCGGAAGTCCTCGGCGGAAAAAACTGCCACAGAGTTTCGAAACGCCTCTGCAAATGATGCCAGTACCATGACAATTCGTCGGGAACTGCACACGATGGGATTCCATGGCCGTGCTGCTGCCCACAAGCCCCACATCAGCAGGGTCAACGCCAAGCGACGTCTGGAGTGGTGCAAAGACCACACAAAAATGGACAATGGACCAATGGAAACGTGTAATGTGGACAGACGAATCTCGCTACACACTCTGGCAATCCGATGGACGAGTTTGGGTTTGGCGCATACCTGGAGAACGCTTCTTACCTGAGTGCACAGAGCCCACAGTCAAGTTCGGAGGAGGAGGAGTCATGGTGTGGGGCTCATTTTCATGGTACGGACTGGGCCAGCTCGTTCCTGTGCAAGGAATCATGAACTCCGACTGTTATCTGAATGTTTTGGACAAATGTGCACTTCCAACGTTGTGGCAATTTTTCGGAAACGGGCCATTTCTCTACCAACACGACAATGCTCCGTGCCACAAAGCGAGGCGTGTACAGCAGTGGTTTGCGGACTCAGGGGTCGAAGAAATGGGTTGCCCGGCACAAAGTCCCGACCTCAATCCTATAGAGAGTCTGTGGGATGAATTGGAAAGACGCTTGCGGGCCAGATCACATCGGCCAACTTCTGTACCTGAACTGATTCTCGCTCTTCGGGAGGAATGGAGGAACATTCCGGAAAGTACCTACCAACATTTGGTGGAAAGTCTTCCCCGAAGGATGGAAGCTGTGATTCGGGCAAAGGGATGTGCAACGCCCTATTGGTTTCCATGAAATCGTGGCTAGAGCTCAAACGTGCATGTGTCCGGATATTTGTGATCATATAGTGTATATCATTCAAAATTTTTCGATTTTTTTTATAAGATTTTATTAAGAAATATGCCTCGGAAAATTGAAAATTGGCGTGGGATCTTCCATCCCTTCTTCAGAGAACACGGTGGAACAAGGCGTCATTTCCTTCCGCGAGAACCTCGGGGAATTTCGTCGCCGAGATTCAAGTTTCGCTTAGAACGATTCTACATATCGTAAGATTTTGCTAACCTTTTTTTTTTAGCCGGAATGCCTTCAATTTTTTCTCTGTTTGGTTGTGCAAATAGACAGTCGGATAGAAATTTCACGTTTCACAGATTTCCAGAATCAGAATCGATTAAAAAACAGTGGATTAGTTCTTGACAGCGAGGGAACTGGTATCCAACTCCAAACAGCATCGTGTGTTCAGCTCATTGTGAAGCGTCTTGCTTTGTCTACGCATCTGCCGTTTTAAATTCAGTATCAATTCAAACAAGAAATTCGCTGAAACTAGATCACGTATAAGGTAGAACTAGATGCTCTTCCAACTCTAAACGGGCCTGGCGTTCTTCATGAATAACGACTGCAAACAGCATGTGCTAAACGCCGAAGTAATAAGGTAGCCCTATCTGCTGTGTAAGGTACACGCCGCCCGAATGTGCACACGCCGACGCGACTAGTAGAAGTTCCCGTTTCACGGTTTAATGCATATGGCTGTATATCGCAGAAGTTGCAGTAGCATTTAATTTTGCTAACGACCCTTGTATATCGCTGTCACTGTTATCAAAATCGCAGTCGTCACTATCGGTCTTGTTTCATATTCATAGTCCATTGCGATGCCAAACTGACAACTAACTGATAGCGTCCAATGTGTGACGTCACGATTTCGAAACTCCTTCGCACTTTTCCGCAACTTGTGACGTAACAGTTGCCGAAACATGGCGCCAGTGTCGATCGCAGGGGGAGGGAAAAAATGAAAGTTTTTAATATATTTTATTAATGTGAGTTCGAATTGAAATTTTTTATACATACTACGTTGTTATTGAGACCTTCATCTTTCATTTTAAACAAAGTTGTTTTGAGTGTGGAGTTTACCTTTAACCCTCTATGGCCCTTTGTCATTTTAAAAATACATCATTTCAAAAATTTATATACGCTAAACTGTTCCCGATAACCAGAAACTTCCCATTGTATTTTGAAAAATACGTCCTGTAGTTCATGATTCTGCCACTAGGTCATGATTCTGCCACTTGTTTTGCCACCAAATTCAAAATCCTTTCAAAAGTGTAGGAGGGCTAACGGTTTCCTTCATTGAGGTAGGTCAAAGAATTATTTGTCTAACTTTTCTTTTCCGTATGAACATTATAAATAAAATTTATATTGTATAGTTACTATAGTATATGTACACAATTTCGTAAAAGCAAA
>JAHWFO010052578.1:0-78341 GCA_023313115.1 Rhysida immarginata | reverse complement strand
TTGAGATAGGGTTCTTTACCCAAGAAAGGTGCATACCCAAAGAGAGGTACGCCTCTCACGTGAGGGGGTCCTTTATACGTCCATTTTCGATAGAGGTAATAGAGCAAGAAAGGTGTCAGAATAGTGAAGAGGTATACGGAATCGATGAACATTTTCAACGGAAACGAGTTGTCTGTTTGTACGCTTAAGCGTCCCTTATTGAAATGGAGGCTTGAGATTGCGATTCTGTGTTTCATATGACACATCGACAACGAGCGACGCAGTTTTAAAGTCCATTTTTGAATCTTGAGCAAGGTCACTTTTAAGGTCACGCTTCCTATCATTTTGCCTTTTAATATTTTGATGCTTTTTGATTATGTAATTCGCCGGGACCACATTTCAAGTCGTTGATAAGAAAATGAATTGGAAACAAGATTGAGAATGTTTAGTTGAAGCGTTTCAAAGACCTTTCAAGAGATCAGTTGAATAATTAATTTAATAAAAAATTAGTATTTATATTAATATTCTATCTTTAGACTGAGAGTTAGGCGACACACTTTTTATCGATAAAAAGTGACCAGCTGACCTACTTGAGGGTCATTCAAAAAATACGTTCGCTAAAACGATAAAATTTAAACTCCACCTCCGATTGTAATACTTTGTATGATTAACCAGCAGTAGCACCGCCATAATATATTCGAATACCCCCGTCTGTAAAATTCTAGAGCGGTATCAAACCTGACTGAATGACAGCGATTCAGTAAGAGCCGTTTTGCGCTAGATTACTAAGAGAGAAGGCACTACAGTGATGAAGCTTCCAAACTGTGATATGTAAGTGATATCTAACAAGTGGAATAAATTTCTGAAAAAATTCTCCTGCGGTTTGATATGTCACATGAAAAATAACGACCTGCATCCAATCTGGCGGATTTCACGATGTCATCACATTTCTTCATGTACCCCAAGCTGAAGGTCTCCATGTCTATTTATGATAGAGTATGCAACACAATATACTGCACTGAAACTGAAACAAAGTAGGACAATGATTGACAGAGCCAGGTATGCGAGCAAGGATGGTATATTATGTATCAGCTTTGACCATGTTTCTCACTTGGATTGCTACATTCATTCGCTTCCTTGGTTTTTGTGCGGACCGATATTATGCCGCTATATGGTGTAGGCGTGACAATAGGGTATGCCGTGCTGTGTGTCTGATATGTAAAACCCTGGCTCATTGAGGATGAGGAAAGCAATGCTCTTACCAAAGAAACCTACAAGCTTATAATGATCGGACCATTTCTTTAGGTTCTGTCGTGCAAAGGGCAGAAAGAAGTTACAACAAACTTCGTCTTTTCATTTCAGTACTGTAAATAACAAAAGCTTAACGTTGAGGAAAGCAATCTTACTGGATAAATACTAATAAACACCTCAACAAACCAAAAATTAATCAAAATAATATTTTAAGTTTAAATTTCAACTTTTTACCCTCATCTCAATTGTTTTTGCATTTTTTATTATGTCACTTGATTTGATGATTAAAGCAGTAACACTCGAAACGCTCAGTTGTTTCTTTTAAGAAAGGCCTAATTATATCATTATAATTTTTTGTGTTTAATGTTTTATAAATTGCTCATGAAATATATTTGACGGCACCTCAAAAAGGTTAATAGTGCTTACGAAAAGGATAAAAGTGCTTGTAGCTGCAGTTAGATACGAGTACTTAATATTTGGAAGTTAGTAAATTAACCGAGAACCTCTCGTAGCGATAATAAAATTCCGACCCGGATCTAATGGGGTCAAGATTGATATTCAATAATTTTATAGATATGTAACGGGGATTTTTTTTACAAGGGGCAAATTTCAGCTACACGGGGTTGAGATATGCTTAAATTGTAGCCTTTCCTTCCAAATTTGCTGTATTTGCTCCGACCCGTTCCCCCTTGGTTTCCGAGCTGAGAAAAATGCCCCGCTCGTTGAATATGCCCTGGGGGTAAACTTGGGTCATTTTCGCCCGTTATGGTCTCCTTTCTTCTCATTAACAAAGGAATCCGCTGTTTGCTGTCCGTTGCAGCCGTCTGGGATAAGGAATCTTGGATCTGTTTTCCCAGGTAGGGGGATTTGGGTTTTAGCGATAGTGGGAAAACAGTATCGGCTTTCTAATTAATTGGCAGAAGCTGAGGGGCCATTGTTGTTTAGCACAAACTGTTTTCCGGATCCACCTAAACTTTATAAAGAAACTAGACGGCACTCAGCTTTTCCCGGGATATTTACAGTTGTAGGTGAATAGAACAACCTCAAGAAGTTAAATAATAATATAAATTGGTTTTCAGTAATTCTGCCATTTCCTACCGTGGACGGAAGCTCCCATTGTTCAGATGTTTCCTCTGCACGAGTGGATCCCGAGCCAATCCCTTTGGAAATGTGATTAATTTCGCACGCAACGTTCAAACAAATCGGCCAGCGCAACCGTAGCACAAATAATGGAAAACATTAGTATCCGACGCCCGGAGAACATTTTGTCTTCTCTGACCAATACTCATTCATTTCTTCGGTGGTATTGCCATGCATATAAATTAACATGCATCCTTCGAATAGCATAATACAACATGCTTGTTGATTGAGGAAAGGACGACCGGCTTCCTGATATACCAACCCCTCTCTGGAAAGTCCTACACTGTTCAAGTTTTCCAAACACACGTATCGTCTGAATATTTAATGAAATAAATTTAATAAAAGACTCTTTGACCACAACAAAATTACAAAAGGAAAAATACGACCTTATCCTGTAAGCGCTTTTCGAGGGCGAAGCTCTCATCATTCAGCAGGTAAAAACAGGGAGTAACCAGGAGAAAAACCCGAAGATACTCATTTTATTTTATCAAAGGTCAAAGAGTCTTTTATTTATTTTATTTCATTACTTTTATCCACATTTCTTCCCCTTTTCAATTTTTCTGGTTGTTGTAATAATTTTTTCCAACTCCCGAAAAGTTTTCTATGTCTGAATATTTGTTAGGCAGCTGAAGGGAGACAAATGTATCATCTCGAGAGAGGCTGCCCTGTCCATATAGTGTTATTATACACATTTCATGCTCATAATTAATAATTCATGGAAATGAATGTTCTATCGTGAAAATATTGTTGCATCATCATCGTGAAAATATTGTTTCATCATCACTGCATTGGTCTCACATGGCAACAATATTATTAATATAATTATTAATTTTTCGAAATCAGATGTGAACAGTGGCCTTCCTATTGCTTGGAAGATCAAGCGTGTATAATATTGGAATAAAACTGTAGATTTGTATAAGAAAGAAACAAGTTTTCGCCAATCGTCCTAACTGTTGTTAGGGAGCTGAAGTTTCGACTTCCGTTTTCGCCATTCGACAACTTAGAGTAAACGAAAGCCCTGAGTTCGTTGGTGGAAAAAATCGGTGAACTACTTCCGGTTCAAAAGGTCACAAATAACAGAGGGGACCACGTTTTTCACTATATTATTCCATGTATAAATGCCCTTTCCAGTGATCAATGGTGTTCTCTTTGGCATTCCCTCCTAGCTAAGGCAGAGAAAACGCTTGTGAATTAAGTGAAGACATGTGATGGTCTTCCTTCACGGTCAACAGCAGTCGAAACTGGTTCAATGGTACGTGGTTTAGTGGCACCATTATTGTCCATTAGAAACTTTCAATGTTAATATATGGCATGTATTATACTAAACAGCTTGGAATAACATGTCATGGTTGATTATATAATAAAATGTATGATAGTCAAATTTGGTTCAATGGTATTTGGTTAAGTGGAACGATTGTTTTTTAGAACTTTCAATGCTAAATATGGCATGTAATATAGCAAACAACTTTGCATGACGAGTAATGAATGAATGTAACGTAAAATTAATGATAGTCCAATTTGGTTCAAAGGTACATCGTTAATGGAACCATGATGTTCTATTGGAACTTTCAATGCTAGTCTATGGCATGTAACATATCAAACAGCTTGGAATGACGAGTAAGGAATGAATATAACGTAAAATAATGATAGTCTAAATTGGTTCAAACCTACGTGGTTTAGTGGAACCATGATGGTCTACAATATGATGAAATACGAGACACTTGCAAAAAAGGCTCCAACAATTGCCGCTCATTTCATTATACAGAAATGCTTACAAGTTAAAGGGCTCTATAAGTTCGAATATTTACCTTTAACTTTTAAGGTACATGTACTTTTATTCATTTTGAACTTAACATTTCTGTTAGAAGTACGCCTTATCGTAGCAAGCAGAAGCTTACTTAGCAACCTGTCAGGCAAGCAGACAGCGGAGGCTGAAGGCGTGCGTATTTTTAATTTCAACGGTAGCCTAGCCATGGGCGGGGCTACACCTATGACATTATCACATGTGACGATGAGAAGGAGCAGTGAGCGCGCCGCATGCCGCCACATCAAGTAACTATTTTAATCGACTAAATCTATCAAGTAATAAATTTTTATGAAAATGGGCTAAATCTTATCAAATCCGTATTTTACTTAGGAGCATAGCCATTTTACAATACATTTTATTTTGCATCGACTTGAATTTGCGCGTGAAAAAGAATATTGTTTCGTTATAAGTTACAGTTTTTACAAACTGGCTTCATACAATTTTAAATGAATTTCATACATTTCTAAATAGATTTCATACATTTTTGAATGAATTTAATACGATTTAAATAAATATATTGCGTGCAAATGAAGTTTAATTACTAAATATTCTAAAAAATATTATTATAGTTTTTACAAATTGGTTTCATACATTTTACATGAATTTCATACATTTCTAAATAGATTTAATAATTTTTAAATTAAGTTAATACGATTTAAATAAATATAATGCGTGTTCTAATTCAGTGTAATTGGAGTTTAATTACTAAATTGAATATTTAAAAAAAACAACATTTTTATTGATCCTTTGATTTAGTTAATTTTACGGTAAATATTTTTTATCGGTTCAGCCCACTTCATCGAACCTCACATCATCGAACATACACATCATCGAATCTCACTTCATGGAAAAACCACGGCCCACGAGGATGGTTGGAGGAGGGCAATGTGACTTGTTATGTTGATGTGGTACTACGTTTTTTGAATTATTTTTCATTATGAAACTACGTTGTTTTGAACAAAACTATACAGGGTTCGTACTCTTGATCAAAGATAAAATTCCATGACTTTTCCAAAACTTTCCTAGGCTGGGAATTTTTTATTTTTCGATTTTCCAGGACTTTCTAAGTTTTCCATGACCCGTACGAACCCTGCTATATTTTATTGATATGGAAAATTTTATTAATGATCGAAAATTACGTTTTATTTATCAAAAAAAGCTTTAAATCGATAAAACAAATTAAAACTGAAAAAAAAACTACACGCAGTAATGCAGACAATTCATTACCTATGTCATGAAGTAGCGCGCTAAGCGATAAAAATGCAAAACAGCATGTTTCGTTGCGGTAAAAACGCAGCTTTATGCCCCGTACACATTGGACCGGCAAAGCGTCTTTTTCTGCCTCCTCTGCCGCCCGCGCGAGTTGTTCCCACTGGACCGACACCAGAGAAGCGGCAAGGGAAGAGAAATTATACAATGATGGCGTCGTGTCGATCTTAAGTTATTGAAGTAAAACTGGACGAAGTTCACGTTTCATAAAAATTTGTAACATTCGAAATTTGCTATATTCGAAACCAGACAATTCGGAATTTGATATATCACTGTTGAAAGGCCAATTGGCACAGTTGAGAATTCCGAATTGTTCCGTTTATTTATTTTTTTTAATATCAGAGTTCGTTATAAAGAAGTTCAACTGTGTTATATGTCGCTGAGAAAGCATAATTAATAACATAACAGAATATAGAAATAAACTCAAGTTTTATTTATATTTGTTCATTCAGTGTGCATATTTTCTCGTATTTATAAAAAGTCTTCAAGATTATTTTTAAATTTGATTGTCGCCTACATCGATCGGCAATATTTTCTATCGAAGCGATCGAAAACCAAATTCGTGATCACGTTTCTGTTCTAAAACTTGCTAATTTCCAACTGAATTATCTAATTAAAATTTAACCAAACGTATCTATTTAACGATGTGAAAAGCTGAAGGACAATAGCAATTTATAATTTCACGTTTACAAAATATAGTGCATTCTCTTTATTCTATTTCACTATAAAATTGTGATCCGCCATCATTCTTTTGATCACGTGCTCCAGTAGTCGAACGTGATTGGATGAGCCTGCAACCGGCAAAAGCGGCAACCGGCAAAAGTTGAACAAATTTCAACTTTGCCGCCTGGTTTAAAAGGACAAGATCCCCCAAAATGTATTCGATGTAATGGACAACACACCTCCAGTTACACAAAATGTCCTAAATATCCCCAAGTCAGGAGAGTGCAAAGTGCTAAAGTGTCCCCGGAGATTTCCTATGCCTCAATGGTCTCCAAACAAGATAAGAGCATTAACGTGAATGATTTTCAAGAAATGTATAAACAAATTGGCAGTGTATGCAATTTGTTAAACGAACTAGGCAAGAAAATGCCACTGATGAGTGGAATACTTACGAATAAACACTGACAGTATGGCTGATCGATGCTATTCTATTACAAATCGAGGTAAACTTCGTTGCGTAATATGGAACGCCAGGGGGGTCCCCCGGAGGCGTATTGAGTTTTACAACTTCCTAACCCAATGGGATATAGACATAGCATTTCTCTGTGAGACACACTTAAGGCCAGACCGCGACTTCAGGCTACCTGGTTACTGTGTCTATCGTAAAGACAGAATTCTTCCCACTACAGTAAAGTCCCCGTCAGGTGGGTCAGCAATTATTATTAAGAAAGGCATTCATCATCGGGAGGAACCAACCCGAGACTATATGGGAATGGAAGCTGCCTCTGCTATCATTACTGATGCCACACTGGGAGAAGTGAAACTAGTGGCTCTATATAATGCGCCCAAGCATAAATTCGATGCCAATGAGCTTGACGAGCTGTTTTCTGGGAATATTCCCGTTATTATGGCGGGAGACCTGAACGCAAAGCACTCGTACTGGAATTCAAAATGCCATAACCAAAACGGTGTCCTTTAGTATTGCTACGTGCAAAGGCAATCTGATATTATTGCAGTAGGCCCTGTGGATGATACATATTATTGTGATCATTCTCCTTCAAGTGATGTACTTGATATTGTGTTGTTGAAGGGCTTCTACAAATCATTCAGTATCTATACTGTCAATGATCTATCCTCAGACCATAAACCAGTTGCACTAAATTTTGATAACGTAAACATTGACCTCAAAGAAGAACTGAGGCTCAAACAAGACTGGAAATTTTTTAGAGAAATTCTCAAAAATGATGACGACCCACTAAATAACGTACATAGTACGAGCGACATAGATACCAATGTGAAAAAGCTTACTAAACGTATAAATGCAGCTATTGACTCTAGTGCTTCACCCTTAGAGTCGAAGCGAGCTGATCACCTTGATCTCACCCCAGAAATCAAACTATTAATTGAACAAAGGAATAAGGTCAGAAGGCAGTGGTACCGAACTCGTGATTCATGGCTTAAGACCAAATATAATAGGCTCACTAGAAGAGTTCACGAGAAGGTAAAAGCACTTCGTAATGACAGATGGAATGATAAAGTTAAGAGTCTGTCGACCCACGATAACTCTATGTGGTACATGGTTCGAGCCTTGCAAAACAAGAAAGCCATTAATATCCCACCTCTGTTAGCCCAAAATGGCAAATTCATCACGAATGATGATGATAAAGCGCAGCTTATTGCAAGTTCACTTTCGGAACAGTTTGTCACGCCTACTGATGGTCGGCAAATAGGACTTGATATGTCTGAGAAAGTAAAATCCTGCATAACTGGCTTCTATAATATTCACGGCAATGAATTCTTAAAACATAGCATTGATGTAAATGAAGTCCTAAGCATCATTAAAAATTTAAAAACGAGAAAAGCTCCAGGTAAAGACTCTATTAAGAACAGTGCTTTGAAAAATTTACCTCCAAATACAATTCAAGATATTGCAAAAGTGATTAACGACTGCTGGAAGAACACTTACTTCCCGGAAGCTTATAAGCAATCAGTTGTCTTAAGCATTCCTAAACCAGGACAAAATCCTGCAAATCTTGTTAGCTACAGGCCCATCTGCTTGTTACCATCAATCTCCAAAATCCAGGAAAAAACAATTCTCAAGAGTTTCATTGAGTACTGTGATGCCAACGATCTCCTCCGCGATGAACAATTTGGCTTTCGCTCAAACCATTCCTGCCAACTCCAAACATGGAGGCTCGCAGCGGATATCAATGAGCCCCTTAATCTCTCTATGTATTGTGGGGTCGTTTCCCTCGATGTACACAAAGCCTTCGACCAAGTCTGGCACGATGGTCTTATTTTTAAAATGATTATGGAAAGATTTCCTCAAGACATAATTATTCTGATATACTCGTTTCTCTCCAACCGGTTCTTTCAGGCCAGAGTTGGAGATAGTCTATCTCCTATGTATGAAATAAAAGCTGGTGTCCCGCAGGGTTCAGTCCTGGGGCCAGTAATAATCAATTACTTTATGCGAGACTTTCCAAGTCCTTCCAAATGTAAGTTTTTTTTACGCAGATGACGCTTCTATACTGACCTGTGCTCGCCAACCAGCCGTAGTAGTCTCGCGGCTACAGAAGGCTCTTAAGGAGTGTGAAAGCTGGTTTAGCAAGTGGAGGCTAAAATTGAATGTAGACAAATGCAAGGCGATGTTTGTCTCCAAGAAGAGAAAGAGATCATTAGATTCTCAAACACTATATGGCAAAAAACTGTACTGGGTTGAAACTTATAAATATCTTGGTGTTGTTATTGACTCTAAACTTACCTGGACTCCCCACGCAACTTATGCGTTGAATAAGGCCAGGAGAGCCAAGTTTAGCTTGATTGCTCTACTGGGCCGGAATAGTGCTCTAAACATTGATAATAAACTCATACTCTATAAGGTCATTGTTCGGACCATCTTGACGTATGGTATGCCCGTATGGGCCACAATATGCAAGACTAGGTGTAAAGAACTGCAATCCATGCTGCTCATGGAATCCATGCTGCCCAATATAGAAAATCATAGCAACGAGCTAGTCTCGGGCATTTTAAAGCATCCTATGCATAGAAAGAGATATCGTGATCCAAGGCATATACTTGATATTAATTTTGAAGACATTGATAATGTCTTATTTCCAAATTACTGGACTTTATAGGTCGTGTTTTATCTAATACTAGTGGTCTGCTTTTAGTCTAGACAGTCATCAATCAAAATCACCTCCAACCAAGAGGGGGTATTTTCTCCTTCATATTATGGATGACCTTTATGGGTTCATCACGCTTCTTAACTACTTCAGTGCAATTCCCTTGGCATTTATTTAGGAATGGTGAGATTAATGAAGCTTAGCTTCAAGTGCCACTCGAATAACGTTTCACTACACTGCTCGATTGTCGATTGTTGATCAATGGTGTTCTCTTTGGCATTCCCTCCTAGCTAAGGCAGAGAATACGCTTGTGAATTAAGTGAAGACACGTGATGGTCTTCCTTCACGGTCAACATCGGTCGAAACTGGTTCAATGGTACGTGGTTTAGTGGCACCATTATTGTCTATTAGAAACTTTCAATGTTAATATATGGCATGTATTATACTAAACAGCTTGGAATAACATGTCATGGTTGATTATAACATAAAATTAATTAATGATAGACAAATTTGGTTAAATGGTATGTGCTTTAGTGGAAACATTTTGGTTTTTTGGAACTTTCAATGCTAAATATGGCATGTAATATATCAAACAACTTTGTATGACGAGTAATAAATGAATGTAACGTAAAAGTAATAATAGATTTTATCCAGTGAAGAGGTAAATTCCATTTTTTCGGTTTTCTTTTAGAATGGATAGTCCCTTTGCTCTATATTGTAGTGATTGAGTTATTATTTAACCAATTTGGAGGTTTAATTTAGCTTTTTGAGGTTGTTCTGTTTACCTATATGCGTAATTATCCCGGGCAACGCCGGGTCCTCTGCTAAAATGCTATGTGAGAGAAACAGTCCTCTCCTAATTCAATGCCGACCGTTTTCAATGATTGCCCTTGCGATTTATTGACAGTCACGGCAAATCACAACTTGAGAAGGAACTTTATTCTTTTAAACTCAAACGGATAGTCTGATGGGATCAAAGTATTCTCGGAATAAATACTATTTTCCCCGAGCATATCCAGTGATTACTTTAGCTTCTACAACATTTTTATGGAGAGCTTTTACTTGTAGTTCCATTGCTAATTTAGGCTGACTAAGATTTCTTAACAAAATTACAAAAAAAGCCCAAGCAAATATCGTGAAAATTCAGAAATATTTCGCTGATAGGATGAGTTGAACTTCAGTTGCTCTCAAAAATAAACAAAACGATAAGGGGGTTTCTCCAAATTTTCATTTTTGGACCGGAGACCAGCATCAAATTTATTTCCTTACGCTGATATAAAGTCAATATGCTTATAAGAAGACATTATGCCTTCATATTTTTTGAGAGCAGCTGAAATTCAACTCATTCTATCGGCGATATCTTTCCCGAATTTTGAAGATAAATCGGCTTAGGCTTATTTATAAGAGCAGCTCTATTCATTTTGGTAATGAATTGTACAAAAGACATTTTGGTAATCCTTGCGCAAGCGCAGTTAAACGTTATTTAGTACAAATGCTCATATTTTTATATTCTGATTGCAAGGTGTCGTCTTTACTGTTGATTGTCGAGTTTCCTGAAAATGGCATTGCATTAGATTTAAAATCCTGCATGTCATGAACAAAACACTTGGGAGAAAATTTCAATTTTTTTAAAGAAACCTTTATATACTGTGTCTGTATGAATGTACCTGCTATTCTCATACAAATGAACACAGATAAGTAAAAGAAGCCTCATAACCACATAAATAAGGTACAACGCATTTCAAGCATTATTTTTTACAGCGTGATCCCAAACATTATTCTTTGTTCAATTTGTTGCTGGTTCCCTATTTGCCTAAGGAAAAAAAAACCTTCGCGAGAAACATATGAGATCAACCATGCTGTTTATACCTCTGGAGTTTTGTCTAGGGACTTTTGAATCCTCCTGTACTGATTGTTTGAGTTGTTTAAGTAAACGAATCCACTGTTCGCACGCTAAAAATCACGAAGAGGCAATCATGGAAAACAAATAAAAACAAAACAAAAATCGCTTTTCAGTTTGAGTCGACTGGAAACTTGACATCCCTTAACCCTCTTTTTCTCATAAGGCTTTGGTCTATTTATCCTCGAATTCAGTATGCGCGAGGGTTTTCAGGGACCATTATGTGTGTTAGCTTGTTTATCATCACGATCGTCGTGATCACTACTATTCCTGCCGACACCACTAAACACAGATACATCTCCGATATTACTACTGTCTTATTTATGGCTGTCTTGTATGATCATCTTTTTAACACGTTCGTAACCTTACATGAAGGCTAAAACGTTTTTCTTTTGGTCATGATACATGTAAATGGCACTACTCTTGATAAACGTTATTAATATTTAGTCCCACCGTGCCTGTAAGCTAATGCGATAGTCGATATTATCACTCGTATCTCTAGCTCAAACAGGTTTCAAGCCTTGCCTTCGCAGTAACAGTTGCAATTGTGGATTCGTTTTGGTTAACTTCTTGACAACTGAATTAAAAAGGGGCGAATCCGGAGGCATACGAGGCGGATCCATCATTGCGCCGTCATGCCAAACCAATCGAACACTCGCTTGTAAAGCCTATTGATTAAAAAACCGCACTAGCCGTCTGTTAAACCGTCTTGTGATGACAGACAAGTGAGAATGCTTGCCATCGAATTTTTCAGCTCGCTGGTGCTTGATTGTCAGGCTACACAGAACATCTGGACGTTAGGTTTACCTGAGAGTCACGTATGTTGTGCAATATGCTATGAGGAATTTTCTTTCTTTAGGACTTCGAATTCTTTTAGAAATGAGCTTGAGACTGACAGCAGCCATGTCACGTGACGGTAGCCATGATGGCGGTTTTCAATTCCGTCCTTCAGTCATGCTATGGCTTCGAAACTGTTTCGATAGACTACCCAATCGGGAATGAGGGTTGTTTATCATTCTTAAACGCCTGTTGAGTCGTTCGATTACAAACATACGTCTGAGTCGTCTGCATAAACATACGTCTACATAAACGCTCTTTTGCATATTCGCATTCAGGCATTCGCTAAAGGGGCCGATAAATTTACGCACTGTTTGCAGCTGCAGTTTTTCTTTCCCAAACGCGTCCAGATGCCCCTCAACATGTCCAAAAGCGGTTGCCAATTCGTAGGCTCACCTCCTGTCGGTTCTAATTCAGCGTTCGCTGCTGCGTACATGAAATAGGTGATGCACAGAGAGTCTATCACTTTGGCATTTCTTCGTTTTGTCGGTGGTTTCCGTACTGTTTATGAAAATATTCTCCTGATTTGGGAGGAAAAGCATGCGAACCAAGACGCTTTCGAGATGTTGCTATGGCGCTAACTTCTCTGCAGGCTATCTGGTGGTGATGGTAGAGATGGAAGGGAGTACCGAAGTAGCTTCTTCTTCGTCTTTTCGCCGCGGGCTGTTAGTGATAACCTAATAGTAGCGGCAGGAGCAGAAGCGGATCTAGTGGTGACAATGTTGAACTGATGAGATGAACGTGAAGAGGAGAAGGATAAAAATATAGCTTTCTCAGAGTGAAATACAGGTTCAATCTTGTCGTTATTTCGGTGGTGCTGGTGCTGGTAAGGGTAACGGTGAGCGAGGACGGGATGAATTCTCCGAACTGCTGATGGATAGGAGTGGTGAAGTTGACACGACGCACGTAACGGTTTCTTTAGACTAACACTTAGAGTCGGTCGTCAAGCTTTCCTCGCCTGCTGATCATCTGAGAGTGGGCTAAATGTTGATGTTGTTTCAGACGATAGATTTTGGAAGTCGTTCATAGGTTGCAGGCACGCCGTGTTGCACCTGACGTAGTCGAGCAAGTCCTCCTCGTCTCGTGTCGTCGTCTTCATCTAGGGCTTGCGTCGTTTATTGGGACGATGGTAATAGGTTCAGCGAGTCCTTTCTAGGCAGCAATATTGTTTGTTGTCGAATTGTTTCTTCCGCAAATTCGTCATCTGGAACTGTCAGTAGAGACAATAGTTTAGGAGAGGCGTTTTCATGCTGTGTCACCAGTCTGCGACGCAATACTTCCTGATCTAACTATCTATCTATCTAACTTATAAATATTTCATAACATAGACAATGTAATTTACTAGTAATGTCTGTTATATGTGTTATTCAGGAAGTATTGTAGAAAAGGGAGAAGAGTAAAAAAATTATCTACCGTAATAATGTTGAGCACAATAGTCTGCAGCAATACCCGTTTCTGTTGCCAACTCCTGTAGAGACCATCGTCTGTCGTTCTCTAACCATTGTGCGATCACGACACAAGCAACTTCAGTATAAATAATCGTAGGGCGTCCTGTACAAGGAAGATCGGCACTTGCTATTCGCCACGTCAGAGCTGCCACCCATTTTCCAACAGTTATCTATGAGAGATCGCGAACTCCAACAGTTTTTACTAGTTGTGCGTGTTATTCCTTCGCGTTTTGACTGCGAAACACTGCTAGTTTTATGTACTTACTTTGTTCTAGCCGACTCACATCCATACATGACTTTCACGCATCCCTTCCACAATGTAGTGGCATTAATAACTACCATACTTTCAATGGCATTGCTCCATATCGAAAAATGTGGATAGCGGTCGGGGAGTATGGTATTTCATAAATATAGGGCACTTGACTTTTTACATTTACATAAAAATACAAATATTAAAATTGTTTCTTTTGGGATGCACCGTTTCGTAAGTAGGGATAGAAATGGTACAGTATTTTATAAAAAATATATATAATAATTTTTCTTCTTTACTACACCATGCCAAGAATAGAGAGGAAAGATATTGGCATTTAACGATGCCGGAATCAGTATCAACAAGATTGCTGAGAAGCTCAAACGTTCGAGGCATTTTGTGAAGAATGTTTACGAAATCCAGAAGGATGTGCACCCATTAGGCGAAAGGGAGAGAAGAAGAAACTTACACAATGGAACAGAAGGCAGATCCTTAGAGCAGCTTCCACGTGCGTAAAATTTCACTTGGAAACTTACACAAATAAGGCATGAATGTGGAATAGATCATGAATCGACTGTTATATGACATGCCATTTCAGAGGGTTGTTAGGGTAACAATTAGCATATTTAAATTGCACGCGCCTTCATTTCACGGGAGCTATCACATGGAGTACTATTAGGGCAGGTATTAACATAGTTAGTATTCGAACAGCAAGCTAATAACATTGAAAATTATGCCACCGAAAATTGACAGGTATTGGGAGGGCTACTTAATAGTCTTTTACGACGTCAAATTCAGCTATTACGAAATTATGAAAGCATGCAAGAAGCAAGGCTTCGTAACTTCTAAGAAAGGGCAAAACCAGAAGCGGCGCCATTCCTGAGGATAAAAAGCAGGCCAATTCAAGAACATCCAGTAGCCGTACTCCTGACGTCATCCGGAAAGTTCGGGGTCTCATAACCGGATGTAACTTACCACCGCAACGGGCCATTACACAAAAGTTACGGGTATCTCTGTACACGATAAACGCCATTATAAACCGTGATTTAGAACTGAGAAGTGACACAAGAGCCACGTTCATAAGTTGTTGCTACGCCATGTTCAAAAGCGACGGATCAACTCCCGTAAACTATATGAACGATACCTTGCGGATTTAAAGCGGAAATGCGTGCTCACTTCAGATGAGACGTCTGCTTAATTAAGCGACTGGAACTAGAGCCGAGCCATTTCTTACCTCCCAAGGGGTTCTAAGGATTTCAGAAAATGGTATCGTAAATCCAAATAAACATTTTTAAAAGGTTTCATAATCGGGGTTTGGACACAGATACCACGGCAAGTTAACTTTACACAGAGTTGAATCAAAGGCCAAAGTCAAAAGCATGAACAGTCAGACTAACGTTATAATATTAATCCCTGACATCTCCGGTCTGTTCGGTCTAAAGGTAAACAAGGTATGGATGTACCAAAACAAGGCGTCAAATCGCCTGTTTCAGGAACTTATGCAACTAAATACTGGAATCAGCTCCATTCAGCGGCCTATGTATTTTTGTTTATTTCGCCTACTTAAACGGGCCCTCGGAAAGAGACAACCGCGAAAAGTGGTTGAATAGCATGTCAACAGGAGCGGTTACTTATTGATCTTGGTGTTCTACGTTCCTGCCCCCAGGAGTGGATACAGAGATGCATGGCTACCAGATCGATAATCGCGAAAGGGGTTATCCACCTTTTCTGGCCCTCTGTAACTTGTAACCATGCACCTCTAACGACCTCTGTAGTCTGCACGCATATTAACTGTTTTTATTGCCAAATCTTATTGAGACCAGCGTCTGTCGTTGTCCAAGCATTGTGCGATCACGGCACGAATAACATTTGTACAACCAGTCGTAAAACTTCCTGTACGAGGCATCTAGGTACTTGCTACTTACCCACTTTGGAAAGCCGCTGCCCAGTTTGCAACAATTTTGTATGGGTGAGCACGATCTCTAACATCTTCTACGTCTTTCGGCTGGCATTCGTTCGCGTTTTGACCACGAAGCAATCAGTAAGTGAAAACGACAGAACGCTAGCGTATTATCAGTCACTTTCAAACGCTACCAGTCAACTTGGCTAATATACGTATTTCGCTGTCTGGCAAAAAGGAATGCATAATAATACTGTACGCCAACGGACAAAATTTAACTTACTCCAAAGCAAAAATCAAAGAGGTCAAGCAAAACATTTACTTCAATGGGCAAAAAACATTTTTATGGACTGATGAATCAAAGTTTGTATTTCTTTGGTAAATCATCGGAAACGATTGATAAGAAAACAAAAGTGACGCATTTGATCTAGCGTGCGTGCATAAATCCTGTTTTAAAATTTACATCACTATTTTAAAAACTGATTGTTTTTTTTTCAGTTCGAAAAGTTTACCCGACTGGAGAGTTAAGATTTCAACAGGACGGCGCTTCATTATGGAATGCCTCCAATCAGTCCAGATACGCTTTCTATTGAGGGTCAGTCTCTGTTATTATTTATATTTTCTAATATTTTAAGTACTCTGTCACGCTTTCTATTGAAATCAGGTGGGTCATTGTAATAAGAGCATAAGAAAAATACGCTCAAAATTATTTTTTGTATGGAGATTTGAGAGCTTGAACATTAATCAATATACAGAGTGTCCCAAATTGATGTATACAATCTTTGAGACGTTATAACTAAGCAAGGAAATGAGATAGAAATATAAGGTTTGTTGTATTTTATTCCTTTAATTTCCTTAACACCTTGTTTTTTAAAGTTCCCCAAAGGTAGAAGTCGAGAGGAGTTAAATCGGGAGATCGAGGCAGGAACTCCGTAGCACTTGCTCTTCGTCCTATCCATCTGTGATTGAATGTTTCATCGAGGAAAGTTCTGACATCGACATGAAAGTGAAGTAAAGCTCCGTCTTGTTGAAAGTAAACCTCATTTCCATTCTCCAACAATATTCTCCACTTTCCAATTTCAATTCAGTATCCACTTACGTTCATCGAATGAAAGTCTCACCGCCATTTTGGTTTATAAACATATGAACAAAAATGAATGTGTTGCTATGTTTTTCCAGCGCTCTATGGATCATACACAGCAAACCTTATATTTCTATCTCATTTTCGTTGCTGAGCTGTAACGTTCAAATAGTGTATATATCAATTTGGGACACTCTGTAATGATTTTCTTATTTTTCACTTTATTATTTTATTAAAATGTAAACACAGATATCTGTTTTATCGTTGAGTTGTATGATCAGCTTAAATTGAATCCCACCAAGATAACAGCAAGGGAGATCTTAGTTCTTGGTTGTGAATCGGAGAGTTTTGAAAGACATCACGATCGTTTCAGACACGACAAATGAATGGGATGACTTGGGCACGATTGGACTGGAATGGTCTGGAACGTTGACGACCGGTGGGATTTTTTAGACACGCCATTAACGTGTTTCCATAAGTATAAAACACAGAGGAGTTAGATTCGGCAGGCTCATCATTACGTTGTAGTCACATTCTTTTGCCAGACAACAAAAAGTTTCAATGTTCAACAACTCTAGCACATCACGAACGAGGCTCTTTTAGGTTATCTTTTATAATTCGAATCTACAAGTTCATTAGAAAAGCGTATAACTCGTGCAAGATCTCGTGGTGCCTGAAATAGGCATTTCCGACTATAGTTTTCTATCTAAAAATACTCAGTTTTCAGTCCTCTACCGTCTGGAGAATTATTTTGACTGTAAAGTTTTCAGACATCCTGTATCTAACGTGACACTTTTTAATAACAAAGTCGTCAACCATGAGCTGATCCTGGAAATAACTAAAGTGGTTCAAAGTCCTACTCCGACTCTTATACCATGTCTCGAGTGTTGCAATGTCGGTATCATATTCCGCTTTGGCAAGATTGTGATCAGGTCTATCAAAGGCCTTAATCAGAAAACTGTATACTTGATGTTTACTGGCCAAAACTACTGTTTGTCATTGGGTGGGATTAGGCCTAATTATTAAAGAAATGTAATTAGAATACAGGGTGTTTATGAATTCCATTACCAGACTTGGAGAGGTGGTAAGGTAGGTCAAAACTAACAACTATTCCGAATACCATTTTTCCCACAAAAGCGTTGTAAACAAGTTAAAAAGTTGTGAAGATCCCAACCAACCCCCTGTGAATGCTGCACTGGGCTTTTTCTTATGGGGTCATTTGAAAAGCCTGGTTTATGTTACTCCAGTTGCCAGTGTTGACGAGCTGAGAGCAAGAATCATTGCCGCCTGCAGAGAGGTTCAGCAAAGACCTTAAGTATTTGACAAAGTGCGACAAAACATGCAACGGAGATTCACGTCCTGCATCACGTACCAGGGTCGCCACTTCGAACAGTTGCTGTAATTGTTTAATGTATCATTGTAATAACCGTTTCTGCATTTGAACAAATTAATTGTCCGGAGCTGCATGTCATGATTCACCAATTATTGCTTCCGTTGCTAATTTTCTGCTTTGCATGCAGCTCTGCGGGTGCCGTGCAGTGCAGCATTCACAGGGTGTTACAAAGTATTGTAAACAACAGACCAGGTGGGTCGGGTAGCCGGTGGGTCGGCTAGCAAACAACGCTTGGGTCATCAGAACGCTTCTGATAAGATGGTGCCATCTATTGTCAATACTGTCATTATTATTAATCATAAAGAGATTACCATCCATCGTGATAATAGATGGCAGGGCGTTGAGGAGCATTGCGGAAGTCGCAGCGCGTTGCGCAATAAAGTTGCTTTTGGAAATCTTATTAAGAGAGAGCAGGGGGGTGAAACTCATAGCTTTTTTTGTCAAAGTAAGATGGCGGCGCACAATGGCACGTTTAAGAAATAATCGACTCAAAATTATTTTTTTTGATTTTTGTTGCACATTAAAGAGCATGATTTGGGCACTATTTCTGTGAAATATTAATTAATTTTGGCCATCCGTATTGCTGCTATGAAGGATTGTATGATGAGTTTGCCATATGGCGTGCATGGGAGAAACTCAAATTACTCATACTGCGACATACCGGCACATAAACGAATTATTTTAATGTCAAATAATTATATGGCTTATGAATTTTAATATTACTCACCACCATTCACCCATTTCCATTCATTCGCGAATTACAAGCGTTTATATATGTTGTGAAGTGGTTTCTGATGGGAGCGAGGTGCTATGAGGGTAAGTTTATCTTTGGCGTAGATTTTATTGCATGTTGCGTTTCTTTACTAATTTACGTAAGGAAATCGTCTCTTTTTTTTGCTTCTCCTTTGGATGGATGAGAAACAGGAAACACACGCTTTGATTTGATTTTTTTATTTTATAGTAAAGATTATGTTAAAAATTTCGTTAACAGATACATTGTAAAAAGTGCTTACTTGCGTTATAATCTTTAAAAAAATTCATAAAAATTTTTTTCAGTTTAATATTATTTTTAAGTAATAACAATAATAATAATAATAATAATAATAATAATAATAATAATAATAACAATTTTATTAATTAATTAGTGTAGTTTTATAAAATTCATTGGTTTGTTTGCTTTTTAGTTGATTTTTATTTTATTAGGCCTAAATTTTTTTTGCTAATACATAATTTATTTTTAAATTTTAATTATTTATTCATATATTTGTAACAATACACCAATTTCTATGTTAAAATGTAAAAAAAAAAGTTGAATTATAATTTTAAGTCGATATTTTTACAACCGTGCCACTCTGCGGCGCTATGAAGACTACTTACTAATGTTTTCTGCATTTTGGCGTTTTAATGACAAAGTTATAAATATAAATGAGTAAATAAAATAAAATATTTATGATGGAATTTGATGAAAATAAATTAAATAAATCAAAAATAGCCAAAATTTAATTAAAATATAAAATATAATAAGAATAGATTATTTAAATGATAAACATATACAATAAATAAAACACAATAAAATAAAGTTAATAATTAATTAATTAAAGAAATTTGGCTAAATAAATAAAGTGAAATAATTATATGCACAAATTAATAAAAAAATCAGTAAAATAATAATTAAATTTAATCACGGCTTTGAAGATATTGTTGTATTAAAATGCGTCAGCGCAAATAAAACTAATTTCACGCATTGGTAAATCGGAAATATCTTCTCTTTTTTTAATGTACATAATTGATTTTACCATATTATAGAAAATATGGAAATATTTCATCCTTTGCCGTAACAACAGTATCAATTCTTTTGGGCGATGATATTGGTAAGGTCAGTGCAAATTTCCTGTGTAATATATGTCTAACACTTTGGATGCATTCAGTGAGATCTTTTTTTGTTCTATGGCAACGGTTTCTGTATTCTATTTGTCATGAATGCCCATAGATTTTCGATTAGATTCATGGTAGGCAAATTTTTGGCTATTTCAGGACAATTATTTCTCTTTTCCGATTTTTTTAGACGTATAAGCTGGTACTTAAAATAACATCTTCAGATGAACAGATTTTCTCAATAATTGAGTGACAAAGAATTCCATCATTTCTGTATCAACTTCTGTATGGAACCGGCTGCTCACAAAAAAATATCATTTTACCAACACTTTGACTATTAAAACAACCCCATAAATCATATGATTTAAAGGGTGTTTTACTTCTCGGTTGACAGTTGAAGGCAGAAAAACTTTTGCAAGAAATCCATCCAATTATTTCTTGGTAATCACTATATTGTTCTCATTTTCATGCTGATAATTAAAAATGTAAAAATGAGATTAGAACCGTATTTAAAAACGTTAACCAAACAATATGCAAACAAAAAATAAAGTATGCCAAAAGAGTTTTGAAATTATCTTAATAAAAGAAATAATGAATTCACAAAAGTGAAATTTGTTTTGTATCCATATCTAGGCCCTTTGTTTATTGGATGAATAAATTTGAAATTTCAAAAATTTGAGACAATTAATTTGTTTTTATAATATAATCTACAACAGTTAATTTACTACTTTCACTAATTACTCGTTTGTCCTCCTAAAATTACTAAAAATAAAAGAAAATATTTAAAAAAAAAACTTTTTTATATTTTTACCCCCCTTCATCCATTCTTGCTTTTACTTTAAAAAAGAGTATTCTTTTTTTGGTTTAAAAAGTGAAATAAAAAAATAAGAATTCATAAAATTAAAAAAAGACAAAGGTGTAGCAGGGCATAATTTTTTTCATTTTAAAATTTATTATTATTATTATTATTATTATTATTATTATTATTATTATTATTATTATTATTGAAAGAGCACTCTCCAGGAGTAAAAGAAGAATAGTGTGAAAATTAAAATTTAATATGAAACGCGCGCTCTGTTTAAGGACACTGAACGTTGGAAATGCCATATTAATCAACAACGTCGTCTGCTTATTCGTCAAGGGAATCGAAACGCCGCCCTGGCGAGCACTTGATCCCAAGTCCCTTGATTTAGCATTGAGTTTCCACCTCTGGTATATATCTATCTCTATGAGAGAGAGAGATATATAAGGACAGAAGGGAAGAGTCAACGACCGAGAGGGGTCATCAGGTGTGCACTCATCATAGCAGGTGCACAGGTGTCCCTAGCCAAAAACCCTACAAGATAAACGGCTCGCGGAGGCGGACTTCGAGAACTGTGAACGAAAGTGTGAATACGAACAGTTATGTTTTCCCACCTTCTTCACATGCCAGGCCCCTAGCCGAGGGGGGGGGGGGGAGGTTGACGACCAACCCATTATGGAAAAGGTCAGACTCAGTAGAATTTTTGAAAAAAGGTCAGGAAGTCATGAAAATCGACCCCCTTCCCAAGATATCATCCTGGCTACGGCCCTGCATGCTTCTAATTTAATGTCGGACAATGTGGTTTCTGCACATTTTTTTCTAGCGTTCCGGGAGCGTCTGTATACCGATTCTGTAGAAATCTTCAAGCTGATGTCGAAACCAGGTCAGGACAGCCTTTTTCACTTCCTCATTGGAGCCGAACTTGGTTTCAGCGATTTCACCGAAAATCACCCAAATGTGTCGATTTACAGTTTCATGCACACTTTTGGCAAACGTTCATGATTTTCACTGAAAGTAACCCAAATGAGTGGATTTACACTTTCGTGCACACTTTTTGCAAAACTTTCCTGTGTGAATTGACTGTGTGTAGCTATACGCCGTCCGTTTTATGTATCTTTGAAGTTTCTTTTCAGCACGTCTGATAGACGAGTAGTGAACCGCTTCCCAAGCCACGAGAGGCACAATTTAACGTACGACGGAGCAACACGTAATTTCGCTCGTCGAACCAGCACAAAAGCTCAGAGAGACTAGCGACCGTCAACGAAGTGTGGACGCCCGCGAATCTCGAGCTAGAAAGAAAGCAAGCTTCATGGAGCCAGGCAACCCGTCTCCGCAACGTTGTACACGTTCAAGACATTCCAGCTTCGTTCGGCGCTCGTCTATACCACCACTACGAGAACCCATGGAAATTGACGGACCCAGCCAAGCTGATTCTCATTTTGCCCTGGGGGCTATTAGCATACATGGATGAATATTTGGGTTCCTTTTACCAAAACTGAGATACGCTGACTCTTGCCCTATCTGTTAATTTAATTTGTAATTTTATCTCTCTCTCCTGCGATAACTTTTCACACCTCGCTTGGTCTAATCTTGCGTTATTTTTCTTTATAGGCTGAATAATTTCTCCTCTTTACTAAACGCAGAGTCGCCGCCACTTTTTTGTTAAATTTTTGAGTTGCGACCAAATCAAGTCCTCGTTATCAGCATCTTCGAAGCAAATCATATCGCACCATGTGCATCTTTACTATTGAACGAAGTAACAAAAACAAAGCAATGCAAAGTTTAATTATTTTTGTTGCTTACTTCATAGCACTTATATGGCATTTTCTGAGACCTTTCCATGGTCATTTGTAATTAATTATTTAAGAGCAAAAGCTAAAGCTCTTAGTACTGTGCCCATCAGAATTTCTTAATTTATTTTTAAATTAATTACAATTACAATGTTTTTGTGGGAAAAATGGCATTCTATATAGTTGTTAGTTTTGACCCTCCATACCACCACTCCGAGTCTGGCAATGGAATTCATAAACACCCTGTATAAAGAGCTAAGAACTGATCTTTTGCCTTTTGTTTCTTGTTGTTGTGGTGTTGTTTACTTTAACAGTTGCTTATTAACATGGTAAGATAAAAAACTAAAAAACAGATCCTAAATTCGAATCATGCACTAAAACTGTGTACTGGATACCAAATAACTAGTCGTCGTCCCTTGTTCGAATTCAGAATCTTTTTTTTTATTTTTTCGTCGTAACCTTATGTTGCAGCATTATAACCAGTATCGAGTCATTATTTTCTGATTGGATATTCATTGTTCAATAGGTTAGTCTCTAATCGCAGCTCATTATTGACTTTAGCAGCCTATCCTTAAAGTTATTTGTTTCGGAGACTAAATATGATTTCATGAGGAATAGGTCGACGTATGATGCCCATTTTAAAGTCGCAGTCCTTGGCACTGATACTCGCACCTGGAGGCAGTCGCAGCTGGAACTCTTGCAGGATGGACGACAGGTAGAGGAAGAGCTGCATCTCGGCCACCTGCTTTCCTGGACAGATACGTTTTCCTAAGCACAAAGAAAGATGAACGCATGGTCATTAAGAGAAAGTTAGAAAATAAGATATCTTTATATAGTTACTATGGAGGACTTTGTCCCTGAAGATGGGTACCAATTTGTCCGTGAGATCCTGAAATCTACAAACGGTTGGGGTATGTTTGGAGATCCCAAGAAGGGAACCCCAAAGCCCATACAACAACTAACATCCAATGGATATTGAAAAAATAATGTTGTAATCATGTCATTATATCCAAGCCCAAAATGAATTATAAAGATAAGATATCTATTAGATATCCATTGGAGATTTCTATGTTGTATGGTACAAGAGTGGAGTACTAAACGTCAACGTCATACCAGCGAGATGGGGTCGATTATTTTTAAAAGAGCTATACTTTCACGTTCCTTACATTTAAACGCCTATGGACCGGGACTTGATTCAATAACTATTGACCAAACGCTAAGGCAATATTGTGACGTAGCTTCCAAACCGTGATAGATCCGTGTAATTTGATATTTGGAATGAGCTTCTGAGCAAATTTTTCTGTGGATTACTATATCACATGACATGATAAAAACTTGACCGCTATCCAATAAGGCGGAATTTAAATTGACGCCAACATCGTTCTGTTTACTAGAGCACCTGTCAGAAGACCCTACTAGAAACACTTTTGAGCCATTATCTTTAAGAAGAGTGTTTTGGCCTCATCTAACAACTTGGAAGTGTTTGAGAACAGTCTCGTCCTGTTAATATGTCACATGACCCACTTTCCATTTGAAAATACTCACCATCATCTAGTATAGTAAAATTATTATTTGCGTAAAAAAATTAAGCATCTCAATATGCAAAAAGCAGAAACTGCTCTTTGAGGTACATGTGACCAATTTGGCCGCCATCTCGAAACCCGCCGTATTGGTTGAGTCCTTTTTTTTTTAACTGAAAATGGGCCATGTGACATCTAAATCCATATGACAATTTTCTCAGAAATTCATTCCACTGGTCTGATTTTACATATCTGTCACGGTTTGAGTGTTATTGAAATATTTAAAATTGTCTGGGTTTTTGTCTACCCTTATGATGGGGTCGATTTTCTTTAAGAGCACTATAGAGGGGATCCGTTCTGAACCATGTGTAGATGTGTACTGGTTTGACATGTAGCATCCAGGCCACTGGATTAGTTGGCATGATTATCTGAGGTCAAAGTCTCAAAGGATAAGTAAAGGATTAAGTTCTACAACATTTTACAGTAACGTAACTTCTAACGCGTGATAGATAGGTGGAATCGGAAAACCGGAATGATTTTCTGAGAGAAGTCGCTTGCAATTTGATATGTCAAATGATCCATTTTTCATTTGAAAATGGCGACCTTTATCCAATACAGCGAATTTCATGATGGCAACAAATTTCGTCATGTATCCCAAAATGAACGGGTAAGAGGGTGTCCTGGGACAATATGACTATCCCTATTTTATGTTACTCCTTATACATGAAGGTTTTTAAGAGAAATACTGAAAGAACAAACGACTTACCAAACGAGAAGGCACTCATGTACTCGCAGGGTTTGAATTTCTTCTCTTCGTCCAGAAACCTCTCAGGATCGAATCTGTATGGGTGTGGAAAACGTTTCGGATCGTGGTGGAGCGACCACAGGTTTCCAATGACTACAGTTTCCTTGGGAATTTCGAATCCTTTGATGCTGCTCTTCACTTTGTTACTGTAATGTGAGGTTCCAGTATTCAATTTTATGCCTGCAAATTTGTGGAAGTCGGATTACTCAACAAGCTCACCTGTGAAATAGAGCCAATGGCGCAACAGGTGCCCTCCTTTGTACCTCCAAGAGAAAAGCCTTTGTGTAGTGCATGTCCTTGGCATCATCCAGTGTTGGATCCCTGAAGCCGATGTGCTCGGCAATTTCATTGTGGATCTTGTCTTGGACGTCCTGGTGCAGGGCGAGAAAGAGGACGGCCCAGTGGAATGTCGTCGATGTTGTGTCTACCGAGGCCTGAATGAAAACATCCACGTGGTTCTTTAGAGAGAAATCTGAAAACAGATCTGTAAGTGAGCTATACTGGTGTCTGCGTATGCTGCTTTGTTTAGTTTGGTTCTGCACTGACCTGAGAAAAGGTGCTTATAAAGGTCGTCGCTTTTGTTCCGCTTTTCTTGTTCTTTGTACCAGGAGTGGACGAAGTTATCAGGTTCGGAAGACTGTGAGTAGGCTTTCTTTAAAGGCCCCAGTTCTCCTTCTATTATCGACCAAAGCTTCTCCTTCAGTGCTCTGTTTAAAAGATGACAATATAAATGCGAACCTCAATAACAAAGATAGTAGTATCAGTATAACGAACCTACCTGACTATCGTCCTGGCAGTAAGTGCGCTGGCGAAGGGCAGTTTACGCACCCAGGGGAACTTGATAGTTATATCGTGCGAATAGGCCTTCGTAAGGTTCAGGGCCGCTGTTGTCACTCGATCGGGCCAGCCTCCTTGATCACTACGGTCGTACCTCTTGCCTGTCATCAAGCTCAGGATCAGAGTGATCATGCTCCTGGATATTATTTCGCCTACGTCTAAAGGCTTTTCTACAGACTGTTTCAGCTCACTGATCAAGTCTTGAATTTCTATCTGTTAACAATGTGAAAGAGAAACTGCTCACCACAAAAGACCAGTTGAACCATCAAAGTGGTCATGGTCATACCCAAACCCTGAAAAAACCTTAAGCAATAGGATCAAGCATCAGTCCTTCGGGGTTCTCCTACACATCCGTGTCATTCAGTAGCATCGGTCCTAATACTTAACTGAACTTCTAAAAAATATGATAAACTTCATAACTACACATTGTATTATAACAAGTCACATGCTGTCTAAAATCCTTCCAAGATGTTTTTATTCAAATAAATAGATTTTTGTTTTTACACAATTTTTCAAGGACAAAAAAATAAGATATTTATTATAAAGGGACAAAAATTAGGATAATTACTATGATACGACAAAAACGAGCAATATTCAAAATATATATTAACTCATAAGCATAAAATGAAGTCATTTATGTGACTCAGAAGCTTTGTGGGTCGAAAAACTGATATTATGAAGCTACATCATAGCCTAATTATAACAAGTCTCGTTTTCATGTGTGACCTTTTTTGTACTACGCATGCGCAAAAATTCCTAGTGGCCAGTGAGCTGTTTAAAGCCAGTTTAAATGGTATAGCAATAGCATAGCTTAAGAAAAAAATCCATATATTGTTATAATTGTCACTATTTTTATTCACCTAATTGAATTAATAAAATTTTTTGATAAATTCGATTAGGAATTTTTTATTTCTGGAAATTTCAGTAAAAATATTTCGTGATTCATTAAATTAATAAAATATTTTGTGGTTCATTGTACATAAGTACTCATCCATCAACCAGTCAGCATGAAAGCATCCGATTATATATAAATGATACATAATATCAGACGAAAGATTTGGAAATTAGTATTTTATCAAATTCCAATTAATTTTTCATTGTATGTTCGATGTATTCAATAAAATTAAAAAAAATTGTTTGCTTTATCATACAAATCCATATAATTATAATAATGAATTATTTTCTATGTTATGATACTAGAAAATGAACCGTACAGCGTGTAAAAATAAGTTTATTTTGAAAATAATATTCTATTATGTAATATTTAGTATCTAATTTATTCTATTTATACAAAAAATGTTTGCTACTCCCTCCCCGTCTCGCAATACCCCGTTCCGATTTTTAAACTATCTGGTCACTATAATAGCAATTACTGATTATAAAAAAGTGATATGAAGAAAAATAATAGCGTGAAGAGCTATAAAAAAATACGTACACATTCGAGCCCAATCGTCTTACAATCTCGGCGACAAGCTTTTTTCCACAGTCTCTTACAAATTTTAAGTTGTATAATTATATTTTAATCCCAGTTTAGGGAAAAAATAATAAAAAAACTATAGATTTAACTGTGGAAAAAAGTTTCTCTCCCAGTTTCTTGTACTAACTAAATACATTTATGTTGAAGTTATTTACTAAATTGACAATATTCTATGCAATTATTAGTACATGTATTTATTTCAAATTTTTGTTCGAAGAGCGGGTAAAAAATAAACTTAAAACAAAAAAAAAAAACCAACAAAAACCAAAATATAAAAATAGAATCAATATTAACCAAACTACTATAATAAACATAAAACATCATTATAAAAAATCTAAGATTTACTTTTTATTCCAGTTTGAAAGAGGCAATTTATTTATCAAATATCTGTGCAAATTTTTAAATATAGAATCAGTAACGAACTTTTAATTAATTTCGTTGAAAATGTTTGACAGTTATATTCAATTCTAAATGAAATTCTTAAATCAAGAATTAAGGTATAAAATAAAACCTGTTACATCTACAGGTATTGGACATTGAAACTGAAACACCTGGTAGAAATCCAAAATCTTTATTTAATAAGGTGTTGGGGCACCGTGGGCAGCCAGCACAGCAGCAACACGTCTTGGGAAGGATCGGTAGAGGTCCTGCACAGTTTGCAGAGGAATTTGTAGCCATTCCTCTTGAAGCACAGTTGCAAGTTCAGCACGTGTACGCGGTGGGGGGAAATGTTTCCTCACTCGATCCTCAAAGATACCCCACACAGGCTCGATAATGTTGAGTGGCCCACGGCAGATGCTGAAGCTCATTGTCATGCTCATCAAACCACTCTGCGAAAATTTTTGCAGTATGAATGGGGCAGTTATCATCCTGGAACACTGCACCACCGTCTGGGAAGAGTGTTTGAACCATAGGGTGCAAATGGTCCTCCAAAATGGTCTTAGAGTCCTTGGCAGTGACACGTCCCCCGAGAACAATTAGTGGACCCAATGTGTACCATGATATTGCACCCCAAACCATTACTGATCCACCTCCGTGTTTAACTGTGGGTGCCAAGCAGTCTGGGTTGTAGGCATCAGAGGGGCTCCTCCAGACGAATACCCTCCCTGTTGTTTGGAAGACAGTTTAGCTGGACTCATCCGAGAATATGACGCGTTTGAGGTCATCCAATGTCCAGGTTTTATGCGTCCGGCACCACTGAACCCGCTTGGAGGCATTTATACTACTGATGAAAGGCTTCGGTATAGCAACCCTGCCATGGATGTTGGATTTATGCAGGTAACGACGGATTGTCTTCGTGCACACAGGTTCCTGGAGGTGTGTATTCATTTCTGCGGTGATTTCTGCTGCGGTGGTTTTCCGCTTTCGTGCAACAATCCTGGTCAATGTCCTGACGTCTCTTTCCGACAACTTCCGTTTTCCCCTGCAGTTGCTCCTCCTGGACGTGGTTCGTCCTTCCTGTTCATATGCACACATCACCCTGGATACTGTAGCACGTGAGACATCACAAAGTGTGGCAGTTTTGGACACAGATGCAGCTGCTAGACGCGCCCCAACAATCTGCCCTCTTTTGAAGTCGGATATGTATCCCATTATAGCGCTCTGCACAGACAATTTGAAGCTTACTATCGAACTTTTCTACTGGAGTGACTACCAAGAACTCTGACACGTGATTCATTGATATGCATACGATTAATTTACCTAGCAGAAGGTTCTATTCAGCCCTGGGGTTATCCAGTGCTATTTGCGAAGGTGTTTCAGTTTCAATATAGTATTATAATATTTTATTATAGTATTCTTTTTTTTTTTGCCTTTACTAGGGTAGATGTACCAGTAATTGACAGTTTAAGACATTACTGTGAAACAAATATGTGTACGTAACGCAAATTGTATTTTGAAACTTTTCTAATTATACCATTAAAATGTAAACAGAATGCAGAATGCGCCAATCTCTATACAATTATTATATCTTTAAAAGCTATTAAGTTAGTAAATTTTTTCCTAACTAATGCATGAATCGACAGTAGTTGACAGTTAATGCACCAGATGTTGACAGACAGTTTCACTAGTAATTGACAATACTTTAATTACACATTTTTATTATATACTTATACAAAAAAAATTGATAACATTCAAAAGTAGCTGAAGAAATCAAGCATTTTTAAGAATGTCTAAAGTATTTAACATAACTACAATTGTGCTTTTTAAAACTTAAGTTGTTCATATTGATCATTTATCTTTTTTCCCCTTTGAAATAATAAATAAAATCAGTCTATTCCCATGTATAAAAATGACCATAAAATGAAGGTGTTTTCCAGTAGTGCAGTATCATCAGATCTTGGCCAACAATTTGTTCATAGAAAAACTTGATTTTTGACAACTGTCCTCCAACTTTGCAAAATTCGTCCAATTCATCCTATGTAGCATAGTAAACAGAATAGTAGTTTTTTTCTTGGAAGATAACTTGTCCTGGGCTATCTATTGATCGTCTCCGTGACAAGATTCAGGACCAACAAAAAAAAATCGGCGAATAGGGCGTAGAAGATTTATGTCAAAGTGGGTGATCTAGAAATTGACAGTCAAATTCCTATAATTGACACAGTTAGGTTAAATACTGGAAATTCAGAAGTTACACTTAAAACCATCATGTTTCCTTATTATTACCCTACATTCTAAACCACATTAGTATATTTTGTGGTCGTTTTTTTGTTTTTTTACACAGAAATTATCAATAATTGACAGGTTATGTCAATTACTAGTGACACTACATATCTGGGTTCTAGTAATTGACATTGGATTAAAACAGTTAAAAAATTAGTCATCAGAAATTCTGTTACTACTAGAAGTATTGTCCACTGATCACACAAAAAGGTTCACGTAAAATTAATAACAAATATTGCATAACATTCATGAAATAAATTCAAGTACTCAAACCCTCGCGTAGTGGTTCATTATAAGGTTTTTTCGACTCGATAAGGCATTGAACAATCGACACGTGTTTGCGGCCATAATAGGGACCAAAGTTCCTTGTTTTTTGTTTTTCTGGGAAGCCTAATACGTTGTTTAATAAGAGGTGGCAACCCCTGTCCCTTTTCTTGCTTTGTTACTTTATTAAAAGCCTTTAAATCGTGGATTGTCAATTACTGGTACACTGTCAACTACTGGTACATCTACCCTACATCAAAGTGTTAAAGTCTCCAATGAAATTAATAATTTTACATTTGTGCTTATATGTAAATCTTCAAAAATGTAATCAAAAATAAAATAATAATAATAATATTTATAAAAATGTAGCAACAACAGGGATACAATCCACCGGATAAACCGGAAGATGAGGCCCTATGTTGCCCCCCAACAGGCCGAAGCCCAAAGCAGGGTTAACGATACATATAAAATAGACTAATAAAGAAAAAAAGATAACAGGAATGTTATAATAATGATAATAATAATAAAATAAAAAAAATAAAAAAACAAAGCCAAACAAGGCCGAGTCCGACAAAACATTAGTAAAATAAAATAATAACAATAATATATAATGATAATAATAGTAAAATAATATCAATTAATAAGTAACAACAGGGATTAAAAAAAAAACAAATAAAAAAACACATGGGCTTGAACACCAAAAAAACATCAAACACACACACTCAAGCAGGCAAAGAACTAACTACTTCCAAAAAAGGAACAACGTTTATCAAAAAATATATCCAAGTGGGGGAAGGACTTATTGAGAATATCTAGTAGTTTGTTTGCAGGATCAAGGTTCATGACATTCGTCCTTCTTTTCCCCAGAAAAATCAAAGGTTGACGGGATCTATTGGAATTCGGAACCCGAAAGCCAATGAGATCGAGAGCTTGAGGGGAAAAATACTCCCATTAATTATCTTTAGCAAGATTTTAAGTAATATTTTATTAAAAATGAATTGAAAATTAAATAATGAGGCCAGGGAGGCGGAGTCTGTGATTTTCTCAGTACAACGAAGAAAACGATAAAAACTCAGCAGCTTCACTTGTAGATGATCAAATAACTGAGTACTGACCGAAAACCAAATCCATGGGGCATACATAATCTTAGATAAAACAAAAGATTTATGTAACATAAGAAACGTGTCTTGTCTCCTAAAGAAACCAGCAAGACGCTTGATAATACGCACACGCCTGCTGGTTTCCACTAACAAAGAGTCAAGATGTTCGGAGAAATTTAATTTTGAATTAAAAATCACACCGAGATCCTTAATCGACGTTCTACGCTAAATAGAACTGTCCTTCAAAGTATAGTCGTAATAATAATTAATGACTTTTCTAGAATACGTTAGACAGCAGGATTTTGATACATTTAGTGAAAGGCCGTTCAATTCTGCCCAACGAGCAACAGAATCCAGCGCCGAAGACAGTTCGAGGCAGTCATCCCAGCAACGAATAACAGAAAACAGTTTCAGATCATCTGCGTATAACAAATACTTGACCTGCAGATCGACAAAATTCAATGCTAAATCAGCAATAAAGATGTTATAAAGCACCGGGCCCAAAGGAGAACCTTGAGGGACACCGCTGCAAATTCTACCAGTAGCATAACTACCATTCGAGTCCTTGATGTTAAAACTATGCCCGGTAAGAAGTGAAGTGAACCAGTTTCTCACATTATCCGCAAGGCCAACTTTATCCAGTTTATGAAGCAACAGGCGGATGTTAACGCTATCGAAGGCCTTGCTAAAGTACAAATATAGGACGCCTACCTGCAAACCTTTGGTCGATATAAGGAACCAAATAATGCAGTAAACATGCCAGATTAGTGGAGGTTAGTGGTGTGCGATGGTTTAAAAACCACCATCGGTGGCACCATCGATGGTATGAACCATCATCGAAACACAACCGATGGGCACAGGAAACCATCGATGGGTTCAGAATTACCATCGATGGATTCAGAAATACCATCGATGGTTCTTTTAATTTTTTTATCTCAATAAAATAGCATAAAATCACATGGATAAAGCTTAGACTACAACAGACATTTTATTACTGATAATTTGACAAATGTAAAAGTTGGGTTTAACAAAATTTATGCAAGACATTCAAAGGCATCGACTGTAAAACCAACAATTTCTCCAAATGCTTTGGACTTAACATGGTTCTTTTTTTTCCAATGGTGCAACCTGCTTTTGAAAAAAGTCTTTCTGCAGGCACAGATGTTGCTGGTGGCGTTAAAAATCTCTGGGCCATCATTCTAAATGCAATATTTCCGTGCATCATCTTCCATGCATGCAGTGGATTACTATTATGAGGAGTCAGTGGCGATCTGTAGTACAATCTGATACTCTCTGACACTTCTCACCTTATTTATCTGGTATAAAGCACCAATGGGAGGCCAGCGCCAAATCTCGAAACCGCATTGGTCGTCTCGTCTAGTGATTTGACTTAACCAACCATTTACCATCGAAGTACAATCGAAATTTCCATCGATGGTTTGTAAACCACCATCGCTGGCAATCGGTGTTTTATAAAAATCGTTCGATGGTTGAAAACCATCGAAATTTCGATTGATCGACGAACAAAACCATCGATGGATCGCACACCACTAGTGGAGGTAGATGCAAGGAGATGGTTAGCAACATATGTTTCAAGAATTTTAGCAGGGTAAGGAAGAATCGTAATCGGTCTGAAGTCATTCAATAGACGTGGCCGTGCTGATTTAGGAATAGGAAAAATGTTAACGATCTTCCAGTCGCTTGGATATACGCCGGAAGCCAAAAAAGCATTAAATAATACCGCGAGAGGCTGTAAGATGGCTGATAAGCAGCCCTTGAATACAAAATCGGGTATGCCATTACGGTGGACAATCTTAGACGCAGTAATTCTTTTAGCCAAGAGAAAGATTTCGGTGGAGGAAATAGGTGGTAAAGAAAGTTTACCTTGAAGCTGATCCCAAAACGATGAGACTCGCTGGTCAGGAAAAGACAAAACACCGTCGTTTTCCATAGTTTGTTCAAAATAAGATGCAACCTCTTCTGCTGAGAAGTGGTTAGACCAAGATTGGGCAGAACGCCTTTTACCAAGTAATTCATTAGCGGTATTCCAGAACAGGCGACCCTGCGAATTTAAATCTTTCTCCACCGACTGATAATAATCAGCAAAATCATTATTATACGCTGTCTTAAAATTCTTCCTGACCTCCTGAAACGCAAGATAATCCTCAGAATCCTTAGATTGTTTAAAAAGTCTATGTTTCAATTGTTTCAGTTTCCAAAGTTGGATTGTGTCATTAGAGGTCCAAATCGGAAACTTTGGTCTCTTAAACTTGGTCTTAGGATAATTAATTAAAGGAACTTTTTTGATGATAGCTGCAGAAAATCGATCCGTTATGATATCCCAGATCTGGTCAACAGACTAGGAGTCATAGAGAACGGACCAGTCTGAAAACGAGAGATCTTTAAATAAATTCAAAAAATTGGCCTTCTTAAAATCGCGCCGAGAAGAGCAGCAATGTGGAATAAACTGCGGGCGCTCAAAATCACAGACGAGCGCTAAAGGCGGATGAAATTTATCTTCAAGATCAATCACTGACGGCGCACGTTTCACCACAATATATTTAGAGGCGTATATCTTATTAAGGGTGTCGCCATAAGAGTTTATAGTTTTATTATAATTACTGATCCCAAGTTCAGCTGCCCAGACGTCCGTCAGTCTACGCCTGGTAGCATTAATGTTGTTGGAATTCCGAGTCGACTGGGAATTTGTATAATTAATATCCCCGGTAATAATGTTAACACCCGGCAGAGTAATAGCAAATTCAGCCAACTCGTCAAGAAATAACTGATACATGCTATTAGAAATCAACGGCGTGATGTAAACGGACCAGATATTTAAATTATTACCATGATGATTCAACCGGTCATGCTTCCTACTAGAAGACAGCCTAACACCAACTACATCTATCGATGTTACAGATGAGCTAAATTTAATCTCTTCGGAGGCTATACAATTGGGCACAGCAATTAAGACACCCCTACCTCTTTTCGCACTCGACGATCGGTCCTATAAACTGCAAACGAATCATTAAATAACATATTATTGATTATTGTAGAGTTTAGCCACGTTTCCGTGAAAGAATAGACCAAAGTTTTATTAAGCGATGTAAATTTAAAAACTTGGGCAATCTTAGTTCTAAGACCGTGAACGTTTTGATACAAAATTTCAATCATCAATTTTAGGTGAGGGCACGACGTCCTCCGCGCCATAAATAAGATTCTTATGTACTTGACCAAAAAACTGAGAGATGAAAGTACCGGTAGGCCATAAATCTGGGTTAAGTAGCTGTTGAGAAACTTGCTTGTCGGCTGCTAAATAAAATGAAGAATAAGAGTTGTAACGGGTTTTAAGTCTGTGACATTCAACGATATCCTCTGGGCTAATTATGTCCGCAATAACAGCTTTTACTTGGGAAACATTTGTATCAGGAGCTAAGCGGGAAACAAAAAGCTTATCAATCAAACCGTGAATAGCTGAGTTGTTACGCGCTGTAACGTGGAAGCGTAATATGAATTAAACAGAGCAGAGTGTATTAATGAATAGAATGAAATATAGTTTATTAACATCTTCAGTATATGAAAACTTCAATAAATAAAATTTTAACTACTTTCACAGTAAACTTCTGAAGTAAAGTACAATCTAAATTAGGTAAGTAAATGCAAAACTCTTCTGTAGGATAATATCACAATTGTAATTCTTCATACGGAATACAACTTATAGGCGGCTAAATCCAGCTTGATGAGCTACCAATAAACTTGATCTTTCTTGTACAAAATGACAAACTCAGGGAAGACGAGAACTCGACCGGAATCCTGTTCGAAGATCGCTGACAACTCCGACGTCCAATGCTCCGACGCACGTGGTTCCTCCAGGTCCGCTCGCTCCAAAAACAAGAAAGAAAACAAAAAAAATGCCAATACCAATAATCTCTGAGGAATTGTAAACTTAATTTAAGCCTTCTTGAGCATTCAAGGAAATAAACATTCATGTCCTTAAAAATTTTTAATTATTTTTTTTGCAACAAAAATAACGGCCTCTCAATATGCAATAAGCCTTCTGGGTATTAGAGAATAAATAAAATTAGTTCCTCATTCGATAAATCATAAGCAAAACTCCCTTCAGGAAAGATAAAATTTCTTTTCGATTAAATAGAAAAGCAATCTTCTGCTTTTAAAGCTACGCTATTCAGAGAGCCCTCAATTACGCAATAGACCTCTGTTTTAGGAAATAACATTTAACACTAATTGTGAAAATTCCCCCGCTGCCAGCTGATCCGTGTCCGTTAAAAAAAATGGCAAGCCTGTTGCGGCGCAATAGCCGATACCAAGTTTCCACATTAAATATTTTCACCAAAAAAAAATATAAGGCGAAGTCGATGATCTTTCAACTTGAGATCGTCCTCTTAACGCTTTATCTTTTTTTTCCCAATAATTGTTTTTTTCTTCTTCTTAGGCGTCTGGCAAAAAGCCTCCTATTCCCGTATCTCGATAAGCCGAGATACTAAACGGGAAAACGCCTATAACATAGGCACTGAAGTTAGCGTAGTCCAGCTCGCTAAACACACTTCTGCTGCTACTGGATACAGCAATTCGGGTTAAATTGAACTATCTGCACAAATCGCAAGATGACTTATTCCGCAAACTGAATTGTCGCGATTCCTGTAACCGGCCGGGGGGAAACCAACTGCCCCCTGTAACCAAATAGGTTGGGGTATATATCAATTATTTACCCCCGGAGGGGGACGTCGTAGACAGAACGCCGAAGGCGTTCGAGTAACGGAAAACAGTGACCGGCGAGGCCCGCAGGGCCGAGAGTGGTACGGAAAACACTGATCAGCGAGGCCCGCAGGGCCGAGAGTGAGACTTGCGTTTGCGATTTGACTCGCGATTTGTGCAGATAGTTCAATTTAACCGCAATTCGGCAGCTCGTAATGTTTGCAAGTGATAGCCCGGGCAAGGGGAGGCTGCACAAACGTAAATTAGTATAAATAAAAGTCACATTACCGTTGGCTGCTACTCCGACGAAATTCGGCTCCACTCTAGCGTCTGGCTGAGGCCGGCTGAAGCTCCCCGCCGTTTGTCGTCGTTCTCGTTCCGTACATGACTGGGCGGCTGCGTGGCGACGTACACTTAAATCCAATAAATACAAATCATTAGAGGCATGCTTTGTCTCAGAATAGCCCAGCGCGCAGGCCCCGCTATTTTCGCCTGAAGACCTCAATAAATGCCCCATCTTATTTTGCTGTCGCCCATCGCTTGACGTACGAACCAATTTCTCCCCCGCCGTGCTCGCTTGAGCGACCTTTCGCCACGGTTGCCTCTCTTGATCTTCTCTCGCACGCGCTCCCCTTCTCTTCTCGTGGTTCGTTCCCGAACCTCGCGCGATTCTCTCGATCGTACCATTTTCTCTTCCAGGGGTGAGCTTCTCCGCTTTGCTTTTTAAATTGCTATTTGTGAATGTTCTCGTCACGGAATTCCTTTTAATTTTCACCTTCGTTCCAAAATTCCGTGACACGCGCTTTAAGTATAGATTCCTTAGCATTCCCAAAGATCATAACTTTTTTCCTACGCAGATCTGAGTTGACTGTTGAGGGTTTAGAAGTAGGTTGATCCAAAAAGCGTCTATTCGGTACAACATCCGTAAAATCATTCCGGAACTCCAAACGAGAAAGGGGGGGGGGGCCCCATAACAGTCGCAGAAGCCGTATCCGTCGCGTCCACAAACGATGGAGAAGGACGCACTTCAGCTGTAACAGATTTTGAACCCTCAGATGGAGAAAATAAATTTAACAGCTTTTCAATTTTCGAATGCTAAGCCCTATTCTGACTCAATATATCGTTGTTAGTTTTGATAAAATCGTTAACCGTGTTTATCAGTTTTTCAACCGCCTCTAAAACTAAAGACAAATTTGATGTTTCAATCCTCTCCTGTTTAGAACTCTCATTTCTACTTTTATTATCAATAAATGAATGAACTGAGGAAAAAGATTGATCACTCAGCTCAAACCGTACAATATCTTCACAATTGATGACCTTTCTTCTGAACACAAGCCTGTGGCGTTGAACTTTGACAGTATTGACATAAATTTCCGAGAGGAACTCGTACATCATCAAGACTGGAAGCTCTACAAAGATATTCTTAAGGACTATGGCTACCATCCCGACGTTGCTTACTGTACATTTTGATGACATCAACGGATGTATTAACAGTACCATAGAAGCTAGTAAGTATCCATCAGAGAATAAACCTCATCGAATCCGACTCACTCCTGGAATTCAACTCCTAATTGCTGAAAGAAACAGGACCAGTAGACTATAGCAACGCTATCATGAACCTTGGCTCAAAACCAAGTACAACAGGTTAGTGCGAAGAGTTCAAGAGGAGATAAAAGAGCTTCGCGACGCTAGTTGGAATGAAAAACTCAAAAGCTTGTCGGCTCGCGACAATTCTATTTGGAGTATGGTCAGAGCGTTACAGAAGAAGAAGAATGTTACGCTTCCTCCACTTCGTACACCACAAGGTGACTATGTGCAAACTGAGCAGGATAAGGCCCAAGTCATTGCAGATTCACTGGAAATGCAGTTTGTTACTCCAACCAACGATAAGCCCGAGAGCCAAATCATGTGTCAGCGTGTGGAAGAAGGTATTGTCAACTTTGATGAAGTCCCACAGCATTCAACAAAGAACAACATCGAGGCTGGAGAGGTCGCCACCATCATAAGTAAACTGAAAAAGAAGAAAGCTCCAGGAAGAGACAAGGTGAATAATAACGCCCTTATAAATCTCCCGAAGAACTTTATTGACTATCTCACAAATATCATTAACGTCTGCTGGAAATTTTCTTACTTCCCTGTGGCTTAGAAGCAATCTATTGTGTTGAGTATCCCCAAGCAGGGGCGAAATCCTGCAATTCCGGCGAGTTACCGACCTATTAGCTTGCTACCCACAATGTCCAAAGTGTTAGAGAAAACGATTCTCGTCAGATTTCAAGACCACTGTCTAGCAAATGACCTTTTTCGGGAAGAGCAGTTTGGCTTTCGTACTGCCCACTCTTGTCCGATGCCGATATGGAGTCTCGATGAAGACCTGAGCACCCCCCTGAACCTATCCAGGTACTGTGGGGTGGTATTTATCGATGTCAGTAAAGCCTTTGACCAAGTGTGGCAAGAGGGTCTTGTCTACAAAATGATCAGAGACGGGTTCCCTGCCGATTTGATTTTGTTGGTGAAATCCTTTCTTGACGGCAGTTCCTATCAAGCCAAAGTTGGAGAAAATCTTTCCACGCCCCGTGTTTAAAGGCCGGTGTCCCTCAGGGTTCTGTCCTCGGACCTGTGCTATTTAATTATTTTGTACATGATTTCCCGGAACCCGATAATTGTAATTTGTATTTTTATGCGGATGATACTGCCATTATGACATGGGCACACCAGCCGGCTCACGTTATTTCTCGACTGCAGTGCGCCTTGAAGCAGTTCGAAGACTGGTTTAACTGCTGGAAGTTGAACCTTAACATCGGAAAGTGCAAGGCTTTGTACCTCAATAGGAAGCTCAAGCGTCCCCCAGATTCTCTTGTTCTGTTCAATAAGAATCTGGACTGGGTGGACAACTACAAGTATCTGGGAGTTACCATTGACTCAAGACTCTCATGGAACCGGCATATGTCCTATGCTCTGAACAAAGCGAAGAGGGCTAAGTACAGTATCATAGATCTCATGGGTCGCAACAGCGCCCTCAGCATTGACAACAAGCTACTTCTGTACAAATCGATTATCCGGACCATACTCCTCTATGGCATGCCTGGGTGGGCGACTATCTGCAAAACCAGATGGAGTAAACTACAGTCATTCCAGAATGTTACCCTGAGGACATTGCTCAGCTGGACAGAAGGACGGTGAATAACCAATCCATCCACATGGATTTAAACATGGCCCATATCTGGAAAGTTTATACAGGATCTCCTTTTGATCATGATACAGAAGATGAAGACTCACGACAATAAACTTGTGAATGGAATACTGAAGAACTCATTGAATATGAACTGGCATACGAAGTATCATAAACCGAGGCACGTTCTTGACGTCAATTTTGAAGATATTAGCAACGTGTCTTTCCCAGACTGCTGGAAGATGTGACAATCTTCTTTCTCCTTGTGGTTTTTTATTTCGTTTGTACTTTGTAGCTGAAAATCGTCAATCTTATTTTTTTTGTATAATATGGAAGACCGCTTGGATTGGTTAGGCTTCTTGACTACCTCAATGTATTTCATTTGGAGTTTGTTCTGGTCGGATGAGCTTTGTGAAAGCGCTGCTTTCGTCCCATCCTAACAAATGTACACTTCACTGTTCGATTGTCGATTGTCGTGGTGTTAAATTTACTTATCGATTGATTGTCGTGTTATCTTCAGTTCTTATTCATCTCCATATTGAAGCGTCCATATTGTGAAAATTCAACCGAGGCAAATCTGTTTTTCAAAATTTAATAATTTTATTAGTATTAAGAAAAATAATTTTACTTATTTAGTTCATAATGATTTTAACATTCATCGCATCATTAGTAATTGTCTTTTTAAACGTATTATTAAGCGTTTTTCATTCTTATTTTCTTGATACCATTTTTTTCCTTACTTTTTTGTATATGATACTTGCATTTATTTGTCCAGTTACTGACGAGGAGGCAAACATTCTTGAACAACCCTCGTATTATTACTATTATTATTAAGTGTATTATAGTATAGCAAAAACAAATAATTTAAAATAAAGCATTTGTCTACTATCAGGACATGGCAACTAAGAAAACATTCTTTAATGATCAGTGGCAAATTCATGAAAGTTGAATGTTCTCATTCATCCCTGAAAACGTTCATTAAAGTTAAATGTTCCTATATGATCAATCATGGTTTGGCTCCGTATTTCCACGAGTTACTTTCACAAAGATTACGGACTTGTGACGATTATGTAATCTGCTTTGATGAATCCCTGAACAAGGTTGCACAAAAAGGTCAGATGGATTTGTTTGTTAGGAATTTTGATGTGAACAACCAAAAAGTTGTCACCCAGTATTTTAATAGCTCATTCCTAAATGCTGAAGATTTTAAAAGAAAATCGGAAAAGAGGGCGATTGATGAAGAAATGAAGAAACTAGAAAGTAAAAAGAAGAAGATTAGACTGTGTGCCCAACAAGAAGAGGAAGCTATATCAGATAAATTACGTGAACTAAATAAAGAAAAAGAGTATTCTGTAAAGCAAATTATGTAAGCTTCGATATGTAATAAATTAACGTAATATAATAGTTGTGTCTGAAAAGCTTTTGTGGAGACGTGTTTTAAAAAAATAATTAAGATTTGGTCAGGGAAATGAGATACAGATTTTCTGTGGGAACCCTGAAATACAAGCGTCCTGGGCTTTTTACAGGAGGGGTGTTTCTTCTCCACGCAGTGTTGGGAGATTGAAAATCAGAAAACCTCAATCACAGACACCAAAATCCTACAAATTCGGGTAAAAAATCTCTAAAACGGTTTCGTAAAATTCCCTGATTTTTCCCGGTTGATCACGTTATTTTCCCTGACCATAAGCAGCAAAAAAGTCTATGTTGATAGAATATTACTGATATTTTTATTAATATTTAATGACTTTTATTTAATATTGCATGTCTAACTTTTATTATCGATTCATTGGTTGCTACTAGAAGGCGATTTCTGCTTTTGCATTTCACTACGTTCATTTCAGAAAAAAGTCGTTCCACAGCAGCATTAGATGAAGGCACAATCAGCATTCCAAATGCTAGTTTTACAATGTTCGGAAAACGCTTCTGTCCAATTGAATTTTCTTGCTTATCTACTAATACCCAACACTGTTCAATCTCATTTGGAAATTTAGCTGCGAAAGTGGTCAGTTCATCACATTCACTTAGCATATTCCATTCTTCTTGGCACGCATCAACTTTGTCGATTAAATAAGTAAATTCAGAAGCCATCGATTCAATACTAGCTTTGAATTTTGATACTGCGTTTCTGGGGCACAAGTCTTTCATTTGGATTAAAACACTCAGATTATTTGGCAAGCGGCATCTGACTTCGGAAATCAGTTTGATAAGGAAGGTTTTGCATCGTTCCTTGACAGACCTCACTATTTCTTTCGGAATTGTATGAGTGTAATGACACCTCTGGTCTTCAGATGAGTGTTTTTCCTTCAGATTTTCCTTCAAAAAAAAAAAACCTCTGAAAAACCTGAGCCATTCAAAAAAACCTTCAGATTTAAAGGTAAAACCTCTGACATCCCAACACTGTCTCCACGACAACGCGCGTCCTCACACTTCGAAAGCAACGGTAGATCTCATCAAAAAGTTCAACTGGGAAGCAATGCAGCATCCACCTTACAGCCCTGACTTAACCTCGTGTGACACTCACGTGTTTGGGGATCTCAAAAAACATCTGAAAGGCCGCAGATCTCAGTCGGACGATGAAGTGAAAGAAGAGGTTTCGGAATGGTTCCACATGCAACGGAAAGACTTCTTGCTTAAAGGGATTACACGCCTTGTTACACAGTGAGATAAATGCCTTAATGCATTTGGAAAGCATTTTTAAATTCCTTGTATAAACTTTGATAAAAAAAAATTTTCGTTTTAATTTGTACGACCCTTATAGATTCAGAAGTGCGAAATTTCTCATTTTCTTATTTTTTTAGACTTATTAGATTTCGACGTTTCAGATGCTGACAAGGAAACATTAGATAGTTGCACAAAAATATTCAGATGAAATATTTTGTATATGCACATAATTTAATATAAAAGAGAAATTTTCCAAAATGTGTATTGTTGAAGAGATTTCGAGGAGCATTGTTATTAAAATTGCAAATTTTGGGGCTAATTTAGAATTTCTTTTACATGAGTGGGATCAAAAAGTTTATTGTCTAAGTTCTTATTTTATAAAATTTCATACAGAATTGACAATATAAAAGTATTTTGTATTTGATAAAATAAAAATAAGCTCATTGAATACCTATATTTTAACTCTTCACTTGGTATAAGGTGCGTCTCAAAGGTTTTGGTAGGCTAAATTTGATATAGCTTCCTCTTCTTGTTGGGCACACAGTCTAATCTTCTTCTTTTTACTTTCTAGTTTCTTCATTTCTTCATCAATCGCCCTCTTTTCCGATTTTCTTTTAGAATGACCTATTAAAATCTTCAGCATTTAAGAGTGAGCTATTAAAATACTGGGTGACAACTTTTGGGCTATCAAAATACCTAACAAACAAATCCATCTGACATTTTTGTGCAACCTTCTTCAGGGATTCATCAAAACAAAGTACATAATCGTCACATGTCCGTAATCTTTGTGAAAGTAACTCGTGGAAATACGGAGCCAAATCATGATTGATCACATAGGAACATTTAACTTTAATGAACGTTTTCAGGGATGGATGAGAACATTCAACTTTCATGAATTTTTGGTGCGAAGGTCCTTTAGCATGTGATGTAACAGCCTGTCGACCCATGTTACTCAATGCAAATGTTTTGTGACACACTTTACAGAACGCTTTTCCTTGGTCATCAGGAACACTGTTCAACCAGCTTTCAAATTCAGGATGCAGTTTGGGATCAAGCCACTGATCATCAAAAAATGTTTTCTTAACAGCGGGATCTTACCGATTTATTGAAAATCAGTATATCGAAAGCCAAATTTATACAGAGAGGATAGCCTTTTTTATAAGGAAAAATTTAAAGGATTGACAAGGCTCAAGCGAAATTTATCGCAGGATTACTGAAGTTTATGGTACGAGAACAATGGATGAGTCATCTGTAAGGCGCTGGATTCGAATTTCCAAGAGGGAAAAGGCGCTTGTTCATCGTGCATAGTAGCTCTTCCCTCTTTGAAGTTTCGAACTCAGCGCCAGTGTGGCCAGATGTAGCACTTTTTGGACCTAAAATTGACCGTAGCACCAAACCGTAGCACTTTTTAAATTGTAGCACTTTTGTAGCACTATTGGGAAAATTGTAGCATTTTTGTAGCACCATAAGAATTTTTTTATAACTTTTAATAAGATAGAATTTTTTAATGGCATCAGAATGAGATGACCAAATTGGTCAGGCCAACGCAAGACCAGAGGCATATCATTGATACAGCAGCCAATCCGGTTTCAGCAAGGAGTGTCGAATCTATAAGGATTCCAGCAGCAGCAGCCCACTACCCACTTCAGCAGGCATAAATATTTTTGAAGACTTCAATGCCAGTTTCTAATGCTGACTGTGAAAGAGTGTTTTCTACAGTATCTTTAATTAAAAACAAAATCAGAAATAGGTTTTCTACAGAGGGTATAGCAAGTTTGCTGACTGTCAAGCAAGGCCTGACCAGCTGTTGTGAATTCAGTTCATCTGCAGAAATGCTTAGTCGATTCAACGCAGACATGTATAAAAATATAGAAAGAGTGTTTGGTCATGATGAAAATTTTAGGGACTTTCTTTAGCAGTAGAATTTCAACAGAGAGTTATTAAAATAAATATCTTAAATGAACATTTAATTTTAGCCTACAAGAAAGAGATTTAGTCTTACTTCGTGTGGGCTAAGATTTAATGCAATGATATCAGCAACAATAAAGACTTCATTATTCTTTATTGTTGTTGGCATCATTAGTTTGAACGTGCGTCCACAATATTCATCGAGAACTATGCTCAACAAACGAAAAAGTACTGATTCTTAAAATCCAAGATAGAAACAATGATAATTACATTGTTATCTGGACCAAGGAATAACTTCATTGGCACACACACACGGCGGATACTAACTTTATTATATATGATGATGATGTAAAGGATTGACGAAACGTTCAAGCAAAATTTATCGCAGGATTACTGAAGTTTATGGTACGAGAACAATGGATGAGTGATCTGTAAGGCGCTGGATTCGGAATTTCAAAGAGGGAAAAGGCGCTGGCTCATCGTGCGCAGTAGCTCTTCCCTCTTTGAAGTTTCGAACTCGGCGCTTTACAGATGACTCATCCGTAGTTCCCGTACCGTAAACCTCAGTAATCCTGCGACCAATTTCGCTTGGACGAACGTTTTCTGAATGCCGAAAACAGATAACGGCTGGAACTTCGCAGTTGGCGGGATTTGATATCTCATTCGCCATTTTAAACCGTCACAAATCTCTAAACACACACCGGATGAACTCGAGCTATGGGTTTCAGCTAAGCTAAGATGTTACTGTAGACCTGCGCCGCTGTTCCTTTTAATTGGATCAGTAGCGCCATCTATATGAGTAAACTGGTGCTACTTTCTGGACAGCCCTCGTAGTAAAAATCTGTAGACTGAATCCGAGTATGTATTCCTAGTACCTTATGTCGGTGGATGTATGTAATACAGACTTATGCACTTAATTTTCTGTGGGTGGCTGTGTTTTCATTCAGACTCGTTGGTCGCTTACCCTATGTGCCCTGATCAATAAGCACCGTGGCAGGTTGGCAACACCTTTCATCAAGTATTTCTGATATACGAATGGCAATTGAAGATTTGGTGCACGATGCTCACCTGAACAAAGTTTTCCGTGTAATTTTTGCCAAAACCCAGATTCTTGAGGGTGTTCATGGAGAAGTTTCTCGTCACTTTCCAGTTTTCGCCACTAGTGGTAATAAAAGCTGAAAGCAGTTTGAGATGTGATGAGAAACGAAAAGGATGGTATTGTTAAGCCTAATCGTCCTATCTCTTACCGGTCTCATAGTCGAACACCTTCCCAATAAAGTACGGTGGTCGGTTGTTGAACACGTTCCCTTTCTCCACAAAGGCCTCGTGGACGACCTCGTAGTTGCCCAGGACGACGGTGTAGTGGGAACACAGGTACAGACTGCGCACATGTATACATGTGTAGTTGATCGCTTTAGCTTAGGCTTTAATTTTTAGGGTTATTCAAATGAAACTTTGATTTCATTACAGCTGAGAGACTTTATGTGGTTTGGAATTAGCAGTACACTTAGATTCATTTAGTACCATGTTACTGAAGTCCTAGTGTACCTTTCAGAGAGGCAGGCAAGAACCTCACAGCAGAAGCGTTGCAGCGTGTAATCCATTGCAAGCTCCATGTGTGTTTGCGTTCACTGTCAGGCAGTTTAGCCTTATAGGTATGTCGAACGTTCCTGCCTACAAGTTGTGAAGATAGTGGTCCCAACGGTCCATACAGTTCGGTCTAGCTTCCAAAAAGAAGCTGCTAGCCTGAAACTAAAACCAGGACGGGACGGACCTCTTTATCGGAGGAGAAATGCTTTCTCTTTATGCTTTTTAAGATGGAAGCGACAGACTGCAGAAACTTTGCAGGACATTATCATGGAGAACAACAAAAGAGCAACGTATATTCTAGCAATTAGAGTGTACGTTGCTGCCATCAAGCAACGCGTCAAATATAAATTTGTTTCATTTGAACGACCCTGACAATGTAAAAATATTCTCACCTGAATATGGGTCCATGTTTATCCATGAGTTGCTGGAACTTGAGATAGGGTTCTTTACCCAAGAAAGGTGCATACCCAAAGAGAGGTACGCCTCTTACGTGAGGGGGTCCTTTATACGTCCATTTTCGATAGAGGTAATAGAGCAAGAAAGGTGTCAGAATAGTGAACAGGTATACTGAATCGATGATCATTTTCAATGGAAACGAGTTGTCTGTTTGTACGCTTAAGCGTCCCTTATTGAAATGGAGGCTTCAGATTGCGATTCTGTGATTCATATGACACATCGCAAACGAGCGACGCAGTTTCAAATTCCATTTTTGAATCTTGATCAAGGTCACTTTTTAAGGCATGCTTCCTATCATATTGTTTTTCAATATTTTGATGCTTTTTGATTATGTAGTTCGTCGGGACCAGAATTCAAGCTTTTGATAAGAAATTGAACTGGAAACAAGATTGAAAATGAAGCGTTTCAGAGGCCTTTCAAGAGATCAGTTGTTTACAAATAATTAATTTAATAAAAAATTAGTATTTATATTAATATTATATCTATAGAGTGAGATTATGGCGAAACCTTTTATCGATAGACAGTGAACAGCTGACCTACTTGAGGGTCATTCAAAAACTAAGTTCGCTAAAATGATAAAAATTAAGCTCTACCTCCGTTTGTAATATTTTGTATGATTAACCAGCAGTAGCACCGCCATAACATATTCGAATACCCCCGTCTGTAAAATTCCAGAGCGGTATCAAACGTGACTGTATGACAGTGATTCAGTAAGAGCCGTTTTGCGCTAGCTTACTAAGAGAGAAGGCACTAGAAAATTCACTTCTAAGAAAATTCACTTCTGAGAAAATTCACGTGCGATTTGATATGTCACATGACCCATTTGTCAATTGAAAAAATATGACCTGCATCCAATCTGGCGAAGTTCACGATGGCATCCAATTTCTTCATGTACCCCAAGCTGAAGATCTCCATGTCTATTTATGATAGAGTATGCAACACAATATACAGCACTGAAACTGAAACAAGGTAGGACAACGATTGACAGAGCCAGGTATGCGAGCAAGGATGGTGTATTATGTATCAGCTTTGACCATGTTTATCACTTGGATTGCTACATTAATTCGCTTCCTTGGTTTTTGTGCGGCCCGATATTATGCCGCTACATGGTGTAGGCGTGACGATAGGGTATGCCGTGCTATGTGTATGATATGTAATATCCCTAGCTCATTGCGGATGAGGAAAGCAATGCTCTTACAAAAGAAACCTACAAGCGTATATTCATCGGACCATTTCTTTAGGTACTGTCGTGCAAAGGGCAGAAAGAGGTTACAACAAACTTCGTCTTTTCATTTCAGTACTGTAAATACCAAAAGTTGAACGTTGAAGAAAGCAATCTTACTGGATAAATACTAATAAGCACCTCAGCAAACCAACAATTAATCAAAATAATATTTTAAGTTTAAATTTCAACTTTTTACCCTCATCTCAATTGTTTTTGCATTTTTTATTATGTCACTTGATTTGATGATTAAAGCAGTAACACTCGAAACGCTCAGTTGTTTCTTTTAAGAAAAACTTAATTATATCGTTTTAATTTTTTGTGTTTAATGTTTTATCAATTGCTCATGAAATATATTTGACGGCACCTCATGTTACGAAAAGGATAATAGTGCAGTTAGGTACGAGTACTTAATATTTGGAAGTTAGTAAATTAACCGAGAACCTCTCGTAGCGATAATAAAATTCCGACCCGGTACTAATGGGGTCAAGATTGATATTCAGGAATTTTATAGACATATGTAACGGGGATTTTTTTAACAAGGGGCAAATTTCAGCTACACGGGGTTGAGATGTGCTTAAATTGTAGCCTTTCTTCCAAATTTCCTGTATTTGCTCCGACCCGTTCCCCCTTGGTCTCCGAGCTAAGGAAAATGCCCCGCTGGTTGAATGTGCCCTGGGGGTAAACTCGGGTCATTTTCGCCTGTTATGGTCTCCTTTCTTCTCATTAACAATGGAATCCGCTGTTTGCTGTCCGTTGCAGCCGTCTGGGATAAGGAATCTTGGATCTGTTTTCCCAGGTAGGGGGATTTGGGTTTTACCGATAGTGGCAAAAAGGTATCGGCTTTCTAATTAATTGGCAGAAGCTGAGGGGCCATTGTCGTTTAGCACAAACTGTTTTCCGGATCCACCTAAACTTTATAAAGATACTAGAAGGCACTCAGCTTTTCCCGGGATATTTGCAGTTGTAGGTGAATAGAACAACCTCAAGAATTAAATAATAATACATATTGGTTCTCAGTAATTCTGCCATTTCCTACCGTGGACGGGAGCTCCCATTGTTCAGATGTTTCCTCCGTACGAGTGGATCCCGAGCCATTCCCTTTGGAAATGTGATTAATTTCGCACACTGTTCAAATAATTCGGCCAGCGCAACCGTAGCACAAATAATGGAAAACATTAGTATCCGACGTCCGGGGAACATTTTGTCTTCTCTGACCAATACTCATTCATTTCTTCGGTGGCATTTCCATACATATGAATTAACATGGATCCTTCGAACAGCATAATACAGCATGCTTGTTGATTGAGGAAAGGATGACCGGCTTCCTGATATACCAAACCCTGTCTGGAAGGTCCTACACTGTTCAAGTTTTCCAAACACACGTATCGTCTGAATATTTGTTAGGCAGCTGAAGGGAGACACATGTATCATCTCGAGAGAGGCTGCCCTATCCATATCGTGTTATTATACATATTTCATGCTCATAATTAATAATTCATGGAAATGAATGTTCTATCGTTGCATCATCACTGCATCGGTTTCAACATGGCAACAATATTCCTTTTATAATCATTAATTTTTCGAAATCAGATGTGTACAGTGACCTTCCTCTTGCTTGAAAGATCAAGCGCGTATAATATTGGATTAAAACTATAGATTTGTGTAACAAAGAAATAATAGTTAATAAATAAAAATGAAAAACTTTATAAGCTTTTTCATTTTTATTTATTAACTATTATTTATTGTATTCCAGGGTTTTTGTGTCTCGTCCTTTTCTCTTATAAATATCCGTTCATTAGAAGAAAGAAACAAATTTTCGCCTATCGTGTTGACTGTTGTTAGGGAGCTGAAGTTTAAACAAAAGCCCTGAGTTCGTTGGTGGAAAAAAATCGGTGAACTATTTCTGGTTCAAAAGATCACAAATAACAGAGGGGACCACGTTTTTCACTATATTATTCCATGTATAAATGCCCTGTGCGGTGATCAATGGTTTTCTTTGTGAAAGCGCTGCTTTCGTCCCATCCTAACAAATGTACACTTCACTGTTCTATTGTCGATTATCAATGGTGTTCTCTTTGGCATTCCCTCCTAGCTAAGGCAGAGAAAACGCTTGTGAATTAAGTGAAGGCATGTGATGGTCTTCCTTCACGGTCAACATCAGTCGAAACTGGTTTAATGGTACGTGGTTTAGTGGCACCATTATTTTCCATTAGAATCTTTCAATGTTAATATATGGCATGTATTATACTAAACAGCTTGGAATAACATGTCATGGTTGATTATAACATAAAATTAATGATAGTCAAATTTGGTGCAATGGTATGTGGTTTAGTGGAACCATTTTGGTTTTTTGCAACTTTCAATGCTAAATATGGCATGTAATATATCAAACAACGTTGCGTGACGAGTAATGAATAAATATAACGTAAAGTTAATAATAGTCCAAATTGGTTCAAAGGTACGTTGTTTAGTGGAACCATGATGGTCTATGGGAATTTTCAATGCTAGGCTATGGCATGTAATATATAAAACAGCTTGGAATGCCCTGTTATGAATGAATATAACGTGAAATTAATGATAGTCCAATTTGGTTCAAAGGTACGTCGTTAATGGAACCATGATGTTTTATTGGAACTTTCAATGGTAGGCTATGGCATGTAACATATCAAACAGCTTGGAATGACGAGGAAGGAATGAATATAACGTAAAATAATGATAGTCCAAATTGGTTCAAACCTACGTGGTTTCGTGGGACCATGATGGTCTACATTATGATGAAACAATAAACACTTGCAAAAAAGGCTCCAACATTTGACGCTCAATTCATTATATAGAAAAGTTAAAGGGTTCTACATGTTCGAATATTTACCTTTAACTTTTAAGGTACATGTACTTTTATTCATTTTGAAATTAACATTTCTATTAGAAGTACGCCGTATCGTAGCAAGCAAAGGCTTACTCAGCAACCTGTCACGCAAGCAGACAGCAGAGGCTTACGGCGTGCGTATTTTTAATTTCAGCGGTGGCCTAGCCATGGGCGGGGCTACACCTATGACATTATCACACGTGACGACGAGAAGGAGCAGTGAGCGCGCCGCATGTCGCCACATCATTTTAATAGACTAAATCTATCAAGTAATAAATTTTTATGAAAATGGGCTAAATCCGTATTTTACTTAAGAGCGTAGCCATTTTACAATACATTTTATTTTGCATCGACTTGAATTTGCGCGTGAAAAAGAATATTGTTTCGTTATAAGTTACAGGTTTAACAAACTGGTTTCATACAATTTTAAATAAATTTCATACATTTTTAAATAGATTTAATACGATTTTTAATGAATTTAATACGCTTTCAAATAGATTTAATACATTTTTAAATGAAATTAACACGATTTTAAATAAATATATTGTGTGCAAATGAAGTTTAATTACTAAATACTCTAAAAAGTGTTTTTACAGTTTTTACAAATTGGTTTCATGTATTTTACATTAATTTCATACATTTCTAAATAGATTTAATACAATTTTAAATGAATTTAATACGCTTTTAAATAGATTTAATGCATTTTTAAATGAAATTAATACGATTTAAATAAATGTAATGCGTGTTTTAATTCAGTGTAATTGGAGTTTAATAACTAAATTGAGTATATAAAAAAACATTTTTATTGATCCCTTGATTTAGTTTATTTTACGGTAAATATTTTTTATATCGGTACAGCCCACTTCATCGAACCTCACATCATCGAAAAACCACGGCCCACGGGGATGGTTGGAGGAGGGCAATGTGACTTGTTATGTTGATGTGGGTTACGTGTCAATTCGTCGAGGGTCAGTTCGTCGGCGTCATTTCGTTGAGTCTGTCAGTTGGTCGCGCGGTTAGTTCGTCGGAGGTCAATTCCTCGAGCGTCATTTCGTTGAGAGTGTCAGTTGATCTGGCGGTCAATTTGTCGGAGGTCAATTAGTCGACCGTGTCAGTTGGTCGGGCGGTCAATTTGTCGAAGACAAATTCGTCAGGTGTTTCAGTTGGTCAAGATAATAAATAAATGGTCGAAAAAACTTTCATAAAATTCATTAACGAAAAAAAATTTTGTTACTAATTTATTTACTTGAAAGGTAAACAATAAATGCCGTAACTGTTAAAACTCGTATATACAGCTTTTGTAAGCAATGTGATATAGTAGCCACAATACATCTAATCTTGTTGACGACATATGCCCCAAACTATTTATACCGCTTCAGTATCTTTCATCTTCAGAATGAAATTAATAGCTGTATAAAATTAATTGTAGGACAAATTGAGCACATACAGGAAATTATCTTTTTATTAAGTAAAAATTAAATAATAACATAAATAATAAGCTTGCCGAAACATTTAATATCCTGTGGTCGATTTTCTCAGTTTAACACAAAATTTCACGTCACCTGTTCGCAGACTGGCATATGCACATGTTCATAACAACATAATAAATAAGTGGTCGAAAAAAACTTTTAAGAACATTTATTAACGAAAATCAACAAATGGCGTTACTGTTAAAATTTGTATTTAAATACAGCTTTTGCATTTAATAGTCAACAAACGATAATCTAATAATAAAGGAAATAATACGAAAGGCAGAGGGGGGGGCCCGCCCACAAACTAAGAGGTTATCGAGAGTAGGATAAAAGCCTCTAACTGCTTCAGTAGTCTTTATGTTCAGAACAGGGTAACCAGATACCTTTTGTTAAAAAGCGCCCTCTTTTGGCAAAAATTACGCCCAAAAGATTTATAAAACGCCCAAAATTATCGCCCAAAAATAAATACAACGCTTCTCTTAAAAAAAATTGAAAAATTAAAAGAAATTTTAAAAAATTAAAATTAATTAAAACAAAAAATTAAAAATAAATTTTTTATTTAAAATTTTTTTAACTTATAATCCAATTTCTTCAAATATTTCAACAACAGTGAACAATTCATTTTCTTTACCATCTTCTTGATCTTTGTTGTTTTAACTTGCATATATTGTTGAGTCAAAACGGGATAACATAGTTTGTGAAGGAATAAATTCATTACAACTTTTTTTAAGTGTTAAGAATCTTAGTCAATATAGACTCAAGTGAACAAGTGAAGTGAGACTCATACGATTTTTTAGTCTTGTTTTAACACATGTCATTACAGAACAGTAATTACTGTAGCATTAATTAATTTCCATATTATTTTATCTTACCTTTGAACTCCTTTTCATTTTCCCAGTCTTTCTGATACTTTTTTGGATATTTTGTCCATTTTCCCATTTTTAAATATTGCTTCTGTCATTATCGTCTGTTTTGCTTGTGGTTATCTATTGTGTGCTGCAGTACGAGTACGGTGCTAAACTAACTATACTATAAACTATTCATGATCATAATCACCTATATATAATGTATAGTGGTTTGTTCTGTTTGATCACATATTGGCGGCATATGACAGTATTACAGTAATATTTTTATTATATGTGGACTTGGATAATATAATATTACGTCAGCCCGTAGCCAACAAGGCCGAACTATAAATACAGCATTTGTAGTTCGGCCTTGGTAGCCAACGAGAAAAACAGGCCCCGGCGCGGAAAAGTCACCTGATCATAGTAGTCCGGCCAACAATCCAACGTTCATTCTTTCCAACCATCACCTCCTTTATTATTACAGACCTGTTTTACTGAAGGATTTCCATTGTTGTTTTTGGCATTTCTCAGTTTTGCCATGGCGCTGTTTAACCTCCCTTTGGTTACCATCTGAGATAAATAACATGTAGTGCAAACAAAATAAAAAAGATACAAAACGTACTAAAAATTTTTTTGCATAGAATCTTTTATTTTAAAAAAAAGTTAAATTGCGAATAAAAAGAAACAAATTTGGTTAATGAAATGACTGCTTATTCAGTTTGTTTTTAACGTCACTGAAAATTCACCTGACCATCTTAGTCCAAGCAACAATGTAACCTTCATTGTTGGAAACAATCAGATAGGGAGGTTAAACAGCGCCATGGCAAAATTGAGAAACGCAAAAAGCAACAATGCAATTATTCAGTAAAACAGGTCTGTAATAATAAAGGAGGTCATGTTCCAACAAACGAAAAAATATCAATTGTTAAAATCCAAGATGAAAACAATGAGGGTTACATTGTTACTAGGACTAGTAAGGTCAGGTGACTTTTCCGCGCCGGGGCGGTGTCTATCTCATTGGCTACGCGTCAGCCTGTATGACCTATGAGTTTTAGACTTATCTCATGACTGATACTGCTACCGAAGCGCCATCTCAACAAAAAACGCACAAATAGCCCAAATTCATTATGATTCGCCCAAAAATCGCATGTTTTTGATTTATTCGCAAAAAAAACCCGCAAAGCGCAGAAATCAAATTTTAGGCGCAAATGGCTATTAAAAAACGCCCAATTTGTGGTTTATCGCCCAATCTGTGTGGGGGCCCAGGGCCTTTCTAAAGCAATTCTGTACTTGATAATTTACGAGTAAGGGACCTGGTCACCCTTCCAACTGTTTACACGGATTTGGGATCTACGTCCGTGCCCGCGGTGTTTCTCCCGGGTCTTATATCGTAAGGGGGAGGGGCAAATGATGACTTTACAGGATTTAACAATAACAACTATAAAATTATTCATTCAAAGGGGAGAAAAATTATTTTACAAGGATAATTAAGCTGGCTCAGAGAGAAAATGAGTGAGTGTTTTGTTACCCGAGCCTCGTTGCAGCTCTTTTGATCGTCTCCGGATCGTCTAATGTTCGTTGATGTTGGATGGTGGGCTGGTCTCCGCGTTCAACTATCTCTTCATCAAAAATGATTAATAATATATAATAATAATTATTTATTTCAGGTTTCAATGATAAACTTTAAATAGGCTAAGTTTTCTATGTGAAGGGATTTCACATGCTAATCTAATAACTCGATTGATCAATTAGTTTATGTCGGTTTCCTCGTATCTGCTACTACCATAGATACGGATATGTTTTGAACTTCTGTACTCCTCGACAGGCTGGATCCGACTTACGCGTCTGTGTCCTTCCACAGGCTGATTCTAACTGTCTGTCCTCTTTGACAGAACGATCCCGACTCTCTCACTCTACAATCTTTCGTCACAAGAATGAAAAACGAGATCATTCTAAGGAATTCTATAACAATTCTGCTAATTGGTTAAATTAGGGAAAAGCTCCACCTATTGATCACTCTTGAATCAGGTGTTGCTAAAATGATTCATGGACTTGCAATTCTGTGTGGGACTTTGTTGTAGGGATGGGCGATTATTAAGATTTTGTAATCGATCACTGATATCGATTAATCGTAACAAATATGTATATAGTACAAGTAATAAATACAAAGCAAATACTCAAAGATAAAAGAAAAACTCAAGATCCTTTCACAGAATTTTGTTTATTTCAAATATTTTGGACAAATTGTTTGCGTTTGCTTCTATAGCTTCCAATATTTATCGTCTAATGAATTTAAGAAAACCAATTTATGTAGCCGTTTTCCTGTTAGCCTTGATCTGTCATCTGCTGCTGTTGCTCCTGCCTTTGAAAAGAGCCTTTCAGAAGGAACAGAAGTAGCAATAATTGTTAGGTATTTGACAGCAATTTCATACAAATTTGGATATGATTCTTTTATTTCTTACTTTCTCTAGAAAATGAGCTGTTATTCCGATAAAACTTTTGGTTGTGCCAGTTTCTGTCTAAATGTCGGTGGTGAGGGCTAGGTTCTCTGCTGTTGAAAATCTTTTCTTAATTTAATTTTGAGAATCTAATTAAATTTAATGTTGAGAATCCCAAATTAATTATAGTAATCCGCTAATCACAATAATCGAATCAATAATCGAACCAAATTTATCGATTAATACGATTAATCTAACAGCCGTGGACAATCGATTATTATAACACCGATTAATCGATAATTCGATTAATCACGATTAATCGCCCATCCTTACTTTGTTGTGTCTAGAGACTGTAAGCCTGTGTGGTCCTTGCAATCCACCTCTTGGCAAACAAATGATTTCATCAGTGAAACTGAGTCTTTCTCAACACTGACTAAGCTTGGTGTAGAATAACACTTTCGATTTCATAAACTTCTAATATCTTTTTTAGAAAACTGTTGAAGTCTGGATAAAATGTTTAGAAGGTGCTAAACATTAACAGCTCTAACATTAATTTCCATAAAACATTAATATTCAATTAATTGATAATAGATTTAATTCATGAAGCATAATTTATAATTAATTTTAAAAGTTAAAAATTTCTAATAATGACTAATTGTAATGAATGTGCGTGCAACTGTTCTTTATAAGGTAGATGCTTCATACTCCTAAGGTCATTTAAACATTATAATGGAATAACATAATTAATGATAATCTGAAAAAATATCTTTTAGATAAATCAAAACTTTCTTCCAAGTCAACAACAAGTGACGACTATTTAAAAATAGTTGGAAAAGTCCTTAATTTAAATTAACTACATATACAACTGCTTAGTAAGAGAAAGAGGGGTGGGTCTGGTAATCCCGGAATCCCACATCTGGTCACCCTGGTTCAGAATATACTTAATAATTATAAAAGTATTACATAAACTGATTACATACAAGAAATTAAATTTTTATTAAGTAAAAGCTAAACAATAACATAAATATGAGGATGTAGGACTTTCAATTCAATCTGATTGCATGGCCTATACCGTTTAAAAACTCTAGCAATGTCTTCCGACGGTTCACGCACAGGGCTTCAAGCCGCCCCTGATGATCTTACGCGGCACGTTTGTTGTATTTCTTTTATAGTTATTAATCATATAGTATTTGCTATTGTTTAATTTTTACACTCAAGTAGCTCCAGTAATATTTAACTTTTGCTTAATATAAAGATAATTTCCTGTATGTGCTCAATTTGTCCGATAATTAATTTTATACAGTTATTAATTTCATTCTGAAAATGAAAGATACTGAAGTGGTATATATAGTTTGGGGCAAATGTCGTCAACAAGATTAGATGTATTGTGGCTACTATATCACATTGCTTACAAAAGCTGTATATAGATACGGAGTTTTAACAGTAACGATATTTATTGTTTACCTGTCAAGTAAATAAATTAGTAACAAAATTTTTTTCTTTAATGAATTTTATGAAAGTTTTTTCGACCATTTATTTATTATCTCGACCAACTGAAACACCCGATGAATTTGTCTCCGACAAATTGACCGCCCGACCTACTGATACGGTCGACGAATTGACATTCGACTAATTGACCTCCGACAAATTGACCGCCCGACCAACTGATACTCTCAACGAAATGACGCTCGACGAATTGACCCTCGACGAACTGACCTGATACCGTTGATGTGGTACTACGTTTTTTGAATTATTTTTCATTATGAAATACGTTTTTTTAAACGAAACTATACAAGGTTCGTACTCTTGATCAAAGATAAAATTCCATGACTTTTCCAAAACTTTTCAAGGCCTGGAATTTTTTGTTTCGATTTTCCAGGTTTCCCTGACCCGTTCGAACCCTGCTATATTTTATTGATATGGAAAATTTTATTAATGATCGAAAATTACGTTTTATTTATCAAAAAAGCTGTAAATCGATAAAACATAATTAAAACTGAAAAAAATACTGCACGCAGTATTGCAGACGATTCATGAAGTAGCGCACTAAGCGGTAAAAATGCAAAACAGCATGTTTCGTTGCGGTAAAAACGCAGCTCTAGTGCGAGTTTATTTGTTAATAAATTTTCGTTTTTCCCGTTAATAAAAATTTAATTTTATTATTTAATAAATACATGTAATACCACAAAAACAAACCATTTCATATTGCCCAATGTTTTATTTATTATTTTAATTCTTACAGTAGAAAACTTCTGGCCACGCCTCGAAGATAGTATGAAACACACCGGTTAGCACGATGTCCGGGGGTACGATTTGCCAGCTGCTTCCATCAACATCCGTACGCTGATGATGTAGTGTTATTTGCATCTGATGCGTATTCCCTAAGCATCTATAAAGAATCTTTCGATCACTTTAGCACTTCGACGGGAAGTTCCATCAATCTCGTCAAGTCTAAAGGCATCGCTATTGGGAAGTGGACAGTGGACTATCTTCAAACCTTCCCAATAACGTGGTGTGAGCAAATAACAGTGCTGGGATACGTCTTCTCCTTTCTACACGACATGGACTCTCGTCACTGGCAGCAAGTTATCGACAAGTGTTTGTCTCGCCTTGGCAAGAACTTTCGTTATTCCACCTCGATGTTTGTCAAGGCGAGGTTCATCAAGACACACATCTTGTCCCTATTGACATCGAAATGCCTATTCGCCTTGCCATCTCCTCAAGTTTTGAAGAAGGTGCACGGTGCCATTGCAGACTGTATTTGGGGGTATGCAGCAGCCCGTCATCCCCTTCGCCGGGAACTGCTGTATATCCCCTTCGAGGAAGGAGGCCTGGGCCTGCCTAACATCCGGCACTACCTCATTGCGGCCAGAATGGCTGCCTTGATCCGGGTCTTCCTTCTCCCCCCTCCCATCTGGGCCAATTTTCTGTTCCTGCACCTGCGTTTCTTCCTCAAGGTGAATGGGCTACCAGTTCCCACTTCGCTGCCAGTGACAATCAACCTACGATCTCCTGGGTTCTACAACCGAATCCAGGGAGACTTAGCGACCTTTGTTCACGATCTGCGTCAGGTAGACCCACAAGACTGGGGAAGCCTACGTCTATCTTGGTTCTTCCAGCAGGCCGACCGGGGTGCGTCTTCTGACATTGTGCGCTGGCACCCCGAATATCCATGGTCAGCCATCTTGAAGGCCATCAAGTCCTTCGCCTTCGAGAGGACTGTGTTTAACTTTCAATGGCGTCTGCTGCACCATGGATTCTTTACTCTTCAACGTCTACATCAGTGGGGAGTAGTCGGTTCTGCTGGTTGTCTGTTTTGTGGGTCTCCTGAATCCACCGACCATGTGTTCTTTGAGTACCCGTTCGCACAGTCCATCTAGGATCGCCTTTCATCACATTTTGATCTCACTGCCTTCTCCATCCAGTCAGTGCGATTTCTGATGGACTACTCCACCGGTGTTGCTTATAAGCTGGACCTGGCCACTTCCATCGCCTTCATGAACAGGGAGCTTTGACTGGCTCGTCAGCAACGATCTGCTGGTGTGCCTTCGCCAGCCTCAGCCATCTGGAGGAGAGGTGCCTCCCATCTTAGGTCTTTCCTTCACCTCGAGTGGCCACGGCTTGGCCCAGCTACGTTTCGGAGACTCTATTCGTCATCTCAGCGTCTCTGTACGTCATCTCAGCGTCTCGTAAGATCATTGGAGGGGATACGAACAACATCTCGTATCTCTTCACCTTTCCCCTCAACATCGATGACCCACCGGTGACCGGACGGGCCTCCTTTTGAGGCGTTTATATAGGCGGTGCAGCCCTTGAAGGCTGCCCGTACTCCTATCGCATGTGCGCCTGGGCACCCTGCCTGTTTTACGATCTAAGGGTGCCCCTCTGGAGTCATACCACCGGTTCCAGTTCCAACAGCGAATTTCCATCTTGTGTTTACCGCCTCTTCAGTGTGCCTTCCATAGTTCTATCTTCAAAAATGTAATAGAATATATATTCTTTTTCTTTCCTCATCAATATCAGGAAATGTAAGCAACTTTTCAATTTTCACTCATCTGTTAAGTCTGTTGAGATGGACATTCTTCATCATAAACTGTGATACAGATTGTTCTGGTTTTCCAGACAACCTCTTCTCCGGATTTCATTTACATTCATATGTAGCCACCACACTGTTGTAGTGCGTCATGCTGATTGGGACTTAGTTAATTTTTCTATTAGGACAATTCAACCTTTCTAAATTCATTAAATTTTATTTTTGTTTTATTCTCTTCTTTCTTCAGTCTAGGCCAATATGTACGTAATTAGAAAATATCTTTTTATCAATTTTTTTTTTGTGGGGGGGGGGGGGCTTAATTTGTTAACTTGTGTCCCATTAATTTTATCTACATCCTGTTTGTGGTTAATTGCTGAGTAGTCCCATTTAATAATTTTCTTTTCATATTTAGCTAAAATGCTATTATAATTTTTTTATGTCTTTGTGATATGAGATTTCAATTTTCTAAGAGAATGTTACTTCTCTTAATTTTTTGTTAGTGGTTGAATCAATCCATGAGTTATTTTAATCTCATTGGTTACCCATTGTCATAATTCTGAATAACCTTGTGTTATTTCACTTTGCCTATTTTTGCATTGAACCTTTCAATGTCTGATTTTGTGTTGGCCACACATCTGGATTATAACTGTTTTCCTATGCACATGTTTGTGTATTCTATAGTTTTTCCTTCTAAAAAACATTGAAATATCTTGGCTTGATTCAAGCATGGGGGTAATATTAATTCTTATTGTATCTTATCTGCAATACTAATGTAATATTCATTATATTTCTTGGGAAATTCAATTTATTTATTTCCTCTTAGTAAAAGGATATATGGGATAAATTATATAAACTTTCTTGCTTATTAAAATACAAATATTTTCTACCTTTTTGTGTCTGCATCTAATTAAATTGTATACACACCTATTAAACTTTATTCAGCCAATTTTTAAATAACTTAAGATTCTGGTAAAAAAAAATATAACACAACGCAATGTCTGATTCAAATGATGTTTGAATCATAAATCCACTATATGGCACTTTAGTAATTTAATTTTCTTGGTGCTAGCGGAGCATCTTAAGTAATTTCTCTTAATAAAATGTTTTTATAAACATATCATTTCTTTAAGAATTTTAATAAAAAGCTAACTTTAACTTTTTCTTATTTAATATTTTTGATATCTTAACTTTAACGTTCTTCAACGTTATGAATAGTCTTATTTGAATTAGTAACTTTCTGTTAAATATATCATTGGGTGCTTGAACATTTTGACTATGTTCTTGAAATGTAAGTATTGATTTGCATCTTCATAATTAGTTCACCAACCATTAATACATGGTTGTGACACCTTGAAAATAAATTTATTGAGAAAATTGTGTTAACCGTCCTTTTTTTGTTGTTATGGTGGTGTTGTTTACTTTAACAGTTGCTTATTAACATTGTAAAATAAAAAACTAAAGAACAGATCCTAGATTCGAATCATGCACTGAAAATGTGTACTGGATACCAATAGCTACATCGTGGTCCCTTGTTCGAATTCAGAATCTTTTTTTTATTTTTTCGTCGTAACCTTGTGTTGCAACATTATCTCTATTATTGAGTCATTATTTTCTCATTGGATATTCATTGTTCAATTGGTTAGTCTCTACTCGCAGCTCATTATTTACTTTAGCAGCAAATCCTTAAAGTTATTTGTTTCGGAGACTAAATATGATCTCATGAGGAATAGGTCGACGTATGCCGCTTATTTCAAAGCGGCAGTCTTTGGCACTGATACTCGCACCTGGAGGCAGTCGCAGCTGGAACTCTTGCAGGATGGACGCCAGGTAGAGGAAGAGCTGCATCTCGGCCACCTGCTTTCCTGGACAGATACGTTTTCCTAAGCACAAAAAAAATTAACGTAGGGTCATTGAGAGAAAGTTAGAAAATAAGATATCTTTATATAGTTACTATGGAGAACTTTGTCCCTCAAGATGGGTACCAATTTGTCCGTGAGATCCTGAAATCGACAAACGGTTGGGGTATGTTTGGAGATCCCAAGAAGGGAACCCCAAAGCCCATACAACAACTAACATCCAATGGATGTTGAAAGAATAATGTTGTAATCATGTCATTATATCCAAGCCCAAAATGAATTATAAAGATTAGATATCTATTAGATATCCATTGGAGGTTTCTGTGTTGTATGGTACAAGAGTGAAGTACTAAACGTCAACAATATGTCCACCAGCGAGATGGGGTCGATTATTTTTAAAAGAGCTACGCTTGAACGTCCCTTACATTTAAACGCCTATGGAGCGAAACTTGATTCAGTAACTACTGACCAAACGCTGAGGCAATATTGTGACGTAGCTTCCAAACCGTGACAGATCCGTGTAATTTGATATGTGGAATGAGCTTCTGAACAAATTCTTCTGTGGATTGCTATATCACATGACATGATAAAAACGTGACCGCTATCCACTAAGGCGAAATTTAAAATGACGCCAACATCGTTCTGTTTACTAGAGTACCTGTCAGAAGACTCTACTAGAAGCACTTTTGGGCCATTATCTTTAAGAAAAGTGTTTTGGCCTCATCTAACAACTTGAAGTGTTTGAGAACAGTCTCATGCTGTTAATATGTTACATGATCCACTTTCCATTTGAAAATACTCACCATCATCCAGTATAGTAAAATTATTATTTGCGTAAAAAAATTAAACATCTCACTATGCAAAAATGAAGAACTGCACTTTGAGGTACATGTGACCAATATGGCCGCCATCTCGAAACCCGCCGTATTGGCTGAGTTCTTTTTTTTTTACTGAAAATGGGCCTTGTGACATCTCAATCCATATGACAGTTTTTTCAGAAATTCATTCCACTGGTCTGATTTTACATATCTGTCACTGTTTGAGTGTTATCATTGAAATATTTAAAGTTGTCTGGGTTTTTGCTTACCCTTATGATGGGGTCGATTTTCTTTAAGACCACTACAGAGGGGATCCGTTCTGAACCATGTGTAGATGGTGTACTGCTTTGACATGCAGCTTCCAGGCCACTGGATTAGTTGGCATGATTATCTGATAGCACAGGTCAAAGTCTCAAAGGATAAGTAAGGGATTAAGTTCTGCAAAACTTTACAGTAACGTAACTTCTAACCCGTGTTAGATAGGAGGAATCGGACAACCGAAATGATTTTCTGAGAGACGTCGCTTGCAGTTTGATATGTCAAATGATCCATTTTCCATTTGAAAATGGCGACCTTTATCCAATACAGCGAATTTCAGGATGGCAACAAATTGAACGGGTAAGAGGCTCTCCTGGGACAATGTGACTATCCCTATTTTTTGTTACTCCTTATACATGAAGGTTTTTAAGAGAAATACCGAAAGAACAAACGACTTACCAAACGAGAAGGCACTCATGTACTCGCAGGGTTTGAATTTCTTCTCTTCGTCCAGAAACCTCTCAGGATCGAATCTGTATGGGTGTGGAAAACGGTTCGGATCGTGGTGGAGGGACCACAGGTTTCCAATGACTACAGTGTCCTTGGGAATTTCGAATCCTTTGATGCTACTCTTCACTTCGTTACTGTAATGTGAGGTTCCAGTATTCAATTTTATGCCTGCAAATTTGTAGAAGTCGGATTACTCAAAAAGCTCACCTGTGAAATATAGCCAATGGCGCAATAGGTGCCCTCCTTTGTACCTCCAAGAGAAAAGCCTTTGAGTAGTGCATGTCCTTGGCATCATCCAGTGTTGGTTCCCTGAAGCCGATGTGCTCGGCAATTTCTTTGTGGATCTTGTCTTGGACGTCCTGGTGCAGGGCGAGAAAGAGGACGGCCCAGTGGAATGCCGTCGATGTTGTGTCTACAGAGGACTGAATTAAAACATCCATGTGGTTCTTTAGAGAGAAATCTGAAAACAGATCTGTAAGTGAGCTATACTGGTGTCTGCGTATGCTGCTTTGGTTAGTTTGATTCTGCACTGACCTGAGAAAAGGTGCTTAAAAAGGTCGTCGCTTTTGTTCCGCTTTTCTTGTTCTTTGTACCAGGAGTGGACGAAGTTATCAGGTTCGGAAGACTGTGTGTAGGCTTTCTTTAAAGGCCCCAGTTCTGCTTCTATTATCGACCAAAGCTTGTCCTTCAGTGCTCTGTTTAAAAGATGACAATATAAATGCGAACCTCAATAACAAAGATAGTAGTGTCAGTATAACGAACCTACCTGACTGTCGTCCTGGCAGTAAGAGCGCTGGCGAAGGGCAGTTTACGCACCCAGGGGAACATGATAGTTATATCTTGCGAATAGGCCTTCATAAGGTTCAGGGCCGCTGTCGTCACTCGATGGGGCCAGCCTCCTTGGTCACTACGGTCGCACCTCTTGCCTGTCAACAAGCTCAGGAGCAGAGTGATCATGCTCCTGGATATTATTTCGCCTACGTCTAAAGGCTTTTCTACAGACTGTTTCAGCTCACTGATCAAGTCTTGAATTTCTATCTGTTAACAATGTGAAAGACAAACAGCTCACCACAAAGACCAGTTGAACCATCAAAGTGGTCATGGTCATACCCGAACCCTGAAAAAACCGTAAGCAATCGGATGAAGCATCAGTCTTTCGGGGTTCTCCTAAACATCCGTGTCATTCAGTAGCATCGGTCCTAATACTTAGCTAAATTTCTAATAAATATGATAAACTTCATGACCACATATTGTATTATAACAAGTCACATGTTGACTAAAATCCTTCCAAGATGTTTTTATTCAAATAAATAGATTTTTGTTTTTATACAATGTTTCAAGGACAAAAAATTAAGATGTTTAATATGATGGGACAAAAATTAGGATAATTACTATGATACGACAAAAACGAGCAATATTCAAAATATATATTGACTCATAAGCATAAAATGAAGTCATCCATGTGACCCAGAAGCTTTGTGGGTCGAAAAACTAATATTACGGAAGCTACATTTAGTAAGACTCTTGTACTCCATAAATGTAGGAAGATAAAAGCAAAATGAAATTGTTGAAGATGTGCACAGTCAACTATTCAGAATACTGAAAAAAAACATAAATAATAATATGCATTAAATTGACAAAATTGTGAAAGTGACAACTTCGACACAGGACGGAATACTTAAAGAATAGCGTATCCAAGTATAAGGGTCGTACAAATGAAAACGAAAATTTGTGTGGGAAAAAAAAGACGACGTGTAGGATCGTAAGATTTTGCTTTCAACAATTGCGAAACCCCACGTGTAAATTGCACAATAGGTTGCAAGTGTTGCATCACGTGACAAAGAACGATAGCTCGCGCTTCGAAGCTCTGCGAGTGATCGCTTCGTCCAAACAACAAAATGGAGTCAACGAAACAGGAACAGAGAGCAGTAATTCGGTTTTTGACATGTGAAGCACGGGGATGGTGATGTTAACCGTGTCTTTGATCGCAAAGGCCCGATTTTACTGGACCTCCTTGAAAAAGGCACGACAGTTAACGCAGCACGATATGGGGAAACATTGAAGGCACTGCGCGCGGCTATCAAATGCAAGCGTCTTGGGCTTCTTACAGAAGGGGTGTCTCTTCTCCACGACAACGAGCGTCCTCACACTTCGAAAGCAAGGGTAGATCTCATCAAAAAGTTCAACTGGGAAGCAATGCAGCATCCACCTTACAGCCCTGACTTATCCCCATGTGACTTTCGCGTGTTTGGGGATCTCAAAAAACATCTGAAAGGCTGCAGATTTCATTCGGACGATGAAGTGAAGGAAGAGGTTTTGGAATGGTTCCACTTGCAACGGAAAGACTTCTTCCTTAAAGGAATTACACGCCTTGTTACACAGTGGGATAAATGCCTTAATTCATTTGGAGAGCCTTTTTAAATTCCTTGTATAAACTTCGATAAAAAAAATTTTTTCGTTTTCATTCGTAGACCCTTATAGATTCAGAAGTGCGAAATTTCTCATTTTCTAATTTTTGAGACTTACTAGATTCCGAAGTTTCAGATGCTGACAAGGAAACATTAGATAGTTGCACAAAAGCATTCACATGAAATATTTTGTATATGCACATCATTTAATATAAAAGAGATATTTCCCAAAATGTGTATTGTTGAAGAGATTTCGAGGAGTATTGTTATTAAAATTGCAAATTTTGGGGCTAATTTAGAATTTCTTTTACATGAGTGGGATCAAAAATTTTATTGTCTAAGTTTTTCTTATTTTATAAAATTTCATACAGTAATTAGCAATAGAAAAGATTTTTGTATTTGATAAAATAAAAATAAGCTCATTGAATACCGATATTTTAACTCTTCACTTGGTAAAAGGTGCGTCTCAAAGGTTTAGGTAGGCTTACTTTTTTTTTAATACTCTCTACATAAAATTGAAAGTAAAAATTGTTCTGATTGAAATCTAACATTCATTAAGCACTAGCTGAAGCACCCGGCGTCGCTCGGATAAAAATATAGTTTTTTCATATTTATGTGTACAGGATGGTGTACAAACTTGGGGTAGAGGGGTGATAGGGGGATCAAATTTAAGCAACATTTCCCACTTTCATTTTTTTCTCTGGATATTGTTTTTAAGATAAAAAAACGTTGTACGTCGCGTAGACGTACTATACCATTCAACCCATAATTTTGGAACACGTCAAAATCATAGTCAATCATGTAATAAAAAGAACGAAAAACACATTGCATACAGTACAATAATGTGACTTGTTTTTTTATGAAACATGCAAACGTTTTCCAATAACTGTTCTTATTGACTCCCTCTGGCAAGGAATGCATGCTTCACAACGTCGCCGCATGGACTGACGTAAAAAGTTCAAAAGTCCCTGGTTCTTCGTTAATCTGGTCCGTAGCTATGGCGATTTTGGCTACCAGCTCTTCATCGGATCCCACTTGTGTCTCGTATATTAATGTCTTTAAGTGTCCCCACAGAATCCAAACAACTGTTTTCTGCAGGTAGAATTTCACCATTTTTATCTCAAAAACAATGCCCCAGAGAAAAAAATGAAAGAGATAAATGTTGCTTAGATTTGATCCCTCTATCACCCCCCCCCCCCCCAAGTTTGTATACGTTATTCGAGAATAGCCTGTAAAAGAAAAAACTACATAAAGTTGTAACACTAAATTCATACAGGTATCAAGCGATGAATATAAATCCTCTTTGACTTCTACACTTGCGACAGCTGTTCAAAGTGATTATCATAAGCGTTGAGATATTTTTGAATACGGCGAACAGTTGCTCCTATCCATTTCTTAGCAAACTCGTATCAGTAATCTCGTATGTCTAGGTGGCCATTGTGGCAATGTCTTTTATCGGGATCGTCTTCCTTTAATACATATTAGGGTGTAAGTTTCCAGTTTGCTGTTACGGAAAAAATTATAGATGATACCTAGTAAAGTGTGTATACATTTTTTTGGCGGACTCTGTAGAAAATAAAAGATACATTGTATTCCCGCGCGAAAGACTTGCATCATTATTGAAAACCTTATTGAAAACCTCAAACTAAGTTATGTCTAAACCTACAAAATGGCAGATCGAAATTGTAATAAATTTGACATAACCGCCACAAAAGAAATTGCAGTTTTACATAGCTGCAACGAACGCCATATATGTATACGGGGTCGGGACATAATAATATGACCATCTCTTTTCGAATATGTTGGGACGTCCCATGGTATGCAGATGAAAAATCATTGCAAATCACTAAAAACTGACAACAGCAGACGTGTATTAGCATTCGTGAACACAGCAATTATTGTCGCTGTCATGGGCAGAGCAAGTGACCTGTCGAACCTCCAAAAGGGGATGATCATTGGCTATCGGGCCAAGAGAGGCAGCATTTCAGAAAAGGCCACCATTGCGAACTGCTCTAGGGTTGCCGTTGTGATGGTGTACGCGACTGGACGAACCAGACAGTTTCGAGCAACCGAAGAGGTAAATGTGGGGCCCCACGGGCCATCGATCCTAGAGGCAAGCGTCGGTTACGACGCCTGACCAAGACCAATCGGCGTGCCGCTGTTGAGCAACTTACACAGCAAATGAACAGTGGGGCCACTAGGCGTGTCAGCACCAAGACAGTGCAACGATCCCTTTGGAGGTTGGGGCTCCGGAGCACATGTTTGGCCAAACTTTCCTGTTTTCCACAGAAAATCATTGAAATGCGTGAATTTCCAGTTTTGTATGCACGTTTACCCAAATTTTCCTGTATTCCATCCGTACAAGTGTGTACAACACGTTCCAGAACTAAATGTGGAATTCATTTGTTATTCCCCAGTATTGTATTTATTTGTGCGTATAACATCAAGTCAATTATCGAGTACGCTATTTTTGGATGATCTACTGCTTTTATATACAGGGTGTAACTAAAGATGTGTTACAAACTTTGGGGAATGATAGAACTGGTCAAAATAAGCATTTTTTGTTCTATGAATATTGGTCCACAACTGCATCGTTTAAGAGTTATAGCCACTGTTCAAAATGACGTCTTCAGCATCAATGCAGGCTTATGACACACCCCTTTCTGAATTATGGTATGGTCATGTAAATTTTTAAAGTAACATGACCACACCATCACATTACCATGCAAGCAGATCCTGCACACTAAAAAATCTAACGTGTGTAATCGCATCCGGATATGGACTACACCTTTAACGAGTTCACTGACATGTTATTAGTGTACGGTGCTGCAGACGGTAATGGAAGGGCTGCTTGTCGTCTGTACAGACAGCAGTTTCCACAACGTCGTCAGCCAGCTCACACAATGTTTGCTCGGCTTGTGCGACGTCTACGAGCAACAGGAAGTGTAGCTGTGATGCGTGGAGAGCATGGTCGCGCTCGCACCCGTCGTACCGCTCAATTCGAAGAAGCTGTGCTTCGTAGAGTTCACGAAAGACCAACATGTAGCACCCGTGCGCTTGCACACATCATGAACACAGATCACATGTCTGTTTGGCGAGTTCTGCATGACCAACTGTTTCATCCGTTTCGTATGCAACGAGTGCAAGCATTTGGAGCTGCTGACTTTGCACCACGTATGGCATTCTGCAGATGGTTTCTTGCACGTTGTAGAGAGGAACCAGCATTCCCACAGCAAGTGCTGTTCACTGATGAAGCAACCTTCACCAGGGAAGGCATTTTCAACCACCAGAATATCCATGTTTGGGACCGTATCAACCCACATGCCATTTCGACGAGGCGCTTCCAGCAACGATTTTCTGTCAACGTGTGGGCTGGTATTGTTGGCAATCGCCTCATTAGGCCGTACATTCTCCCAGCTCGTATGAATGCACAAACCTACCTCGTCTTTCTTCAGAACTGTTGGATGACATACCTCTTAACATCCGTCAAGTAATGTGGTTCCAACATGATGGTGCACCTCCACATTTCTCACAGCATGTCCGGGCCTTCCTCACTGATACGTTTGGCGATCGTTGGATTGGACGGGGTGGTCCAGTTACCTGGCCGCCACGATCACCAGACCTAACACCATTGGATTTCTTTGTGTGGGGCCACCTAAAGTCACTGATGTACGAAACAATGGTTAATTCAGTGGAGGAACTCATCGCACGATTGGCTGTAGCAGCAGACAACATCAGGGACTCACAGCAGATGCTGCAACGGGTGTCTTGCAACGTACAGCGACGAATGCAAGCCTGCATTGACGCTGAAGGGCGTCATTTTGAACAGTTGCTATAACTCTTAAACAATGCAGTTGCGGACCAATGTTCATAGAACAAAAAATGCTTATTTTGACCAGTTCTATCATTCCCCAAAGTTTGTAACACACCTTTAGTTACACCCTGTATATACTAGCAGAGGACCCGGCGTTGCCCGGAACAATTACGCTTAATGAAAATTCGAAAAAAAATTTTTTAAAGGCTCACAGTGATGGACCGGACACATGTGTTTGACGCCGCTCCGTCATTGATTGTTACTGCCGAAGACAACGGGGAAATCCCGCCTCATACCACCGAGCCACACGGTGAACCTGATGCACGCTCAGATCGTCCCTACTCCAGGACAGGGAAAAACGGCACTAAAGATTTTCAAGAAATTGTTAAGTACTAAGAACTCTGTTTTCTAAGAAAAGCCTGAATAACAGGAATTCTATGCATTGTTACAAATTGAAACTTATCCATATTACATCATCATTTTATGTTCATTGTTATAATTCTTGGAAATATTGCTTTAACATTACATCATCATTCTGGCGTATGGTAACAGCACCCATGTTGACGCTTGTGCATTGCCGAAAACGCTTCCAATTCGCAATGGACTATCGCCATTGGACCTCGGCCGAATGGCAAAGGGTTGCTTTCTCTGACGTGTCGCGGTTTCTGGTGAACAGAGTGGACGGACGATGGAGAATTCGCCGGGAAGCATCTGAGAACAGGCATCCCGACACCATCGTTGACAGACGACAGGCTGGTGGGGGAGGCGTGACTGTTTGTGGATGTTTTCATTGTATGGTTTGAGTCCACTGATACCGCTGGACGGTACACTGAATGCTGTTCTTTACCTGCCATACAGTCAAAATTTTCCTCGACTGGTTCGAGAAGCATGAGGATGAATTCAAGCTACTCATATGGCCACCACACTCCCCGGACCTCAACCCCATTGAACATTTGTGGAACCATCTCGATCGCCATGTCCGCAAGCTGGACCCTCCACCACGCACGATGATGGAATTACGGGATGCACTGATCGCCGAATGGTCCCAGATACCTGCAACCACCTTCCGAGGACTTATTGACTCTCTGCAACGTCGACTAGCTGCTATGTTTGCCGCTAAAGCTGGATATTTTGGATACTAGCAGGAGGTCATATTATTGTGTCCCGACCAACGAGATTAATATTATTAGAGTGGAAATAACGACGCCACGTTTGAAGCCAACTGATAGTTGAGGTAAAAACTTGAAATATGAGAATAAGAAATTAAACATTCGGTTTGTTACAATCATATTTATCATGGTACTGCATGCAGGAAATAGATTTAGTCTAAACTTAGCTTATATTATTAATATGAGCAACTTAACTAGCGTCAGCCATGACGGTTGAGGTTAAATAAGCAGCAGCTGAGGTCGACATATGCAAGTTATCACTTCTTCCTAGTGATGGCGCTGATGATCAGTTATTTTCCACTTTAATAATATTAATCTCGTTGGTCCCGACCCTGTATATTAAAAGCAGTTAGACGATAGGGTCGCCACGAACGCCATCTATTAAAAGTAAATAAAAGTTATCCGACAAAACTACCAATATTGAATTTTTCGATTTCTCAGCTATTCTTTTGAGTTTTGCCTATTCGTATTTTTTTAAACCACCCCTGTATTAGAGGAAACAAAACAAAAAAAATTATTCAAATCGGTCAAGCCGTTTTTGAGTTTTAACGAGACTAACGATTGATTTTTATATATACAGGGTGTTTTTGAATTGAGTACAGATTTTTTGGGAGATGATAGAAGAGGTCCTTAGAAGTATTTTTTGTCATATGAACATGGGGACCCCGCAGCTCCGTTTACTTACAATACTGCATTGAACAATCAAATGACACCGGGACGCAGTGTGCGTTGCTAGGCCTAGATTATTTTAATTTTAACAATTAACACAAGCAATCTACTGTAATAACTTTTAAAGTAAATGTTTGCAAAGAAATTTCAAGGTGCACGTGCTTGTTTGTTGAAAAGTCTTAGGAGATTCCATGGTATCCAACCCCTTTGTAAAATACGATTAGTCCATATGGAAATGAACTAATCACATTCTGGGAAAGCAGTAGCTAAAGATTTTTTTTAAAAAGTTCACTTGATAAACTTTGTATGTAAAGTTAAACAAACAGTATGAATCGTTTTACATGGAATGATTATACAGACATGCATCTGTGTCTCGGTGCTGCTGGTACCCTGGATGGTGCAAGGCGTTTGTATGCTGGACGTTATCCCAACAGAATTCTTCCCGATTCACGAACATTTGGTGCAGTAGATCGTCGTCTAAGAGAAACAGGCGCATTCGCTCATGATAATCATCAGCGTGGACGTCGTGGGTGGTTACGCTCCCCTGAATTAGAGGATGAAGTTTTGGAAAGGTTTAACCGAAATCCATCGACAAGTATTCGTGCGGTCGGAGCTGCTTTAAATACTAGTCATACCACTGTATGGAACATTTTACATGACAACCTGCAACATCCGTTCAAGCTTCGAAAGGTGCAGGAATTATGTCCCAATGATCATGATCCCCGGCCTGCTTTCGCGGAATGGTTTATGCAGCAACAGAATAGGATTCCAGACTTTCCTTCCATGGTTTTGTGGACAGATGAGGCAACGTTTACGCGAGAGGGAATGTTCAATAGCTACAATAGTCATCTGTGGTCTCATGTCAACCCATGTGCAACACATGTTAACAGTTTTCAGCATCGTTTTTCGTTGAATATTTGGGCTGGCATGATTCACAATGTCCTGATTGGGCCATATCTCCTACCAAGCCGTCTTAACGGGCAAACATACCTTGGTTTCCTGAAGTAGGAGCTCCCTGGTCTTCTTGAAGATGTTCCACTAATGACCAGACATTTGATGTGGTTTCAACAGGACGGCGCACCTTCGCATTACACAAGATCAGTTAGAGATTACCTAAATGAGACATATCCTGGTCGTTGGATTGGTCGTGGCGGACCAGTTGCTTGGCCACCGAGATCGCCAGATCTCACACCGATAGATTTTTTTTATGGGGAAGCATAAAATCAATGGTGTACTCCGAACCCGTACGTACCGAAGAAGAATTAGCGGCTCGTGTTGTCGCGGCAGCAGGTGACTCAACGACCGTGCAAATCAACTGTTTCCACGCGTACATCAATCCATCATAAGGCGTTGCGAATTGTGCTATGAAGCAAATGGCGGTCATTTCGAACAATTGCTGTAAAAGTCATACAGTAGATTGCTTGTGTTAATTGTTAAAAATAAAATAATCTAGGCCTACTAACGTACACAGCGTCCCGGTGTCATTTCATTGTTCAATATAGTATTGTAAGTACACAGAGCTGCGGGGACCCCATGTTCATATGACAAAAAATACTTCTAAGGACCTCTTCTATCATCTCCCAAAAAATCTATACTCAATTCAAAAATACCCTGTATATAGATAGATTAACATTGATGTGGGAAAAAAGATCAAAGTTTCATAATGTTTATTTCTATTTTTTAAACAAAACATCAGACAATAGTCTGTCTTTAAAGTTTATGTAAAGTTACCTTTATACCGCTTTCACTTCTTCAAAATTACAATAAGTCTGTTAAAAAACTCAACATTTGCTGATTCAAAAGCTTTCATTCTCATTTCACGTGAAAATGCCTAAAAATAAACAGCGTGTTCAGGTGGAAGTAATCAAAATATGAATGCTGAAAGAAAAGTCAAATCTGTAAAAGAAATTGCCAGTGAAATCGGCTGCACATCATCTGGGATTTCTAAATACTAGCGAAGTCTTTCATGTGAATCCTCCAAGTGGACATCCAAAAGTGACTTCAACCGGATATGACAGAATTAATGTGCAAATGGCAAAGAAGAACCAGTCCCTGTCTGTCAAATTGCTGCTGTTTGCCAACTAAACGTATCAAAAGACTCAGGCGTTTGCCAAGAAATCCGCATCTTGTTTACAAAAGAATGGTTGGTAAAACACCCTTGAAAGAATTACGTATGCGACTACGATTTGAATGGGCCCGTAACCATGTGAATTGGAACGATGAGTGGCATAGTAATAAAAAAAAAAGTGGAACCATGGTGGAGCAGATGGTTGGGCATCCTATTGGCATGACCTGGAAGCAGAGGAGAAGTCTTTCTTCAGTCGTCAACAAAGAAGAGGTTATGTCATGGGTTGGGGAGCGTTTGGCTGTAATGTAGTCATATGTTTAGCGATTATTTCCGGTCATAAGTTTAGACATCTTGGAACATCACCACCTTCATTTTATCAATATGCTTAGTTCAGATTTTATTTTTCAATATGACACATTCACCCATCCAATTCTAAATCTGCCTGGTTATATCTATCTATCTTCTATACATAGTATAAATCTAAGTCACTTCCCCGGTGTATGTGCTCGATAACCTTAAGAACTACTGCATCGATTTTTATGAAACAAGTTTTGTTTGTTAGGGGATTTATGTAGAAACTTTGTAGGCTAGGTATTAATTCATAAAAATTGGTTTTATATTAAATTATTTACGTTAATTGCTCTCAAAATGCGTCAACATGGCTGCTCATCATATGGTGATCGGCGATCGAAACGCTTAGCGCCATCTCTTGAGCAAACAAACAAACATAAGCTAATTCTACTTCATCTTAATAGCTGAGTAAATTTGCAAGAACATTGTTTCTCACATGGCCAACTCTATGTTGCCTGTTCTAGAGTTAGCGATCCTAGAAATTAAATGTCGGTAAAGATGCAACAACATTACATGTCGTTTATAAGGAAGTACTCAAGACTTAGGTGTAGTCCAAAAACTTCCATTAATTTTTTGACATTAAATAAAGGTTTTTTAAAATTTACCTATACTGTAACTCCACAACTTAATATTTCAATAAACTAATTCAATAAAAAAATAAAAAATATATAACACAAAAAAATTCAAAAGAACTCAATGAAATACGTACTATTTTTGCGATAGGCTGCCATGCTTTTTTCTCCTCTAACAGCTGTGTAAACAGAAACCATGCGAAGCGAAACCGAACGTTTCGCATACGATAAGGTTATTACAAGTGTACAAAATGGTGAAGGAAAGCTATTCTTTTTAGATGCTCCTGGAGGCACAGGAAAAACTTTTTTTAACAAACTTAATACTATGCAAAATTAGAAGTTTCAATAAGATAGCTATTGCTTTTGCATCTTCAGGAATAGCAGCAACATTGTTACTGGGGGGACGAACTGCACACTCCACTTTTAAACTTCCCCTCACAATTATACCAGGGGACACTCCTTTCTGCCAAATAAAAAAACAAAGTGCTACTGCAAAATTACTTCATCAATCTTCCTTGATTGTTTGGGATGAAGCTACTGATGCAAATGAGGTTGTTGTTGAAGCTTTGCATCGCACTCTGAAAGATCTTAGAAACTCCAATCAAATAATGGGTGGCTTGACATTTTTATTCACAGGTGACTTTCGTCAAACTACCAGTTACAACAAAAGGTACAGTTGCTGACGAAGTAAATGCTTGCTTAAAAAAGTCTTTTATTTGGGAGCATGTTATTTACCTTTCACTCACTAAAAACATGAGGGTCCTTTTAAATAATGATCAACAGGCAGATGCATTTTCTACAAAATTGTTGAAAATTGGTTGTGGCAGTGAACCAGAAGTAAATGGTAGGATAAAACTTGATTCTTCATTGTGCAATTATGTCGAATCACTAGATTCTTTGATTGAAAAAATTAACCCCGATATTTCTAATATTCAGTCCAAGTCTTTAGGATGGTTCCAAGAGAGGACTATATTAACACCACGTAACGATTCTGCTAACCTAATAAACTTAAAAATAATGAACAAAGTTGAAGGAAATGTAAAACAGTATTGTTCCATCAACACAGTTTTACAAACTGAAAATGCAGTACATTACCCTGTGGAATTTTTAAACTCATTATAACCTTCTGGTTTTCCACTTCATTTATTACAACTTAAAATTGGTGTTCCTATAAAGTTACTTAGAAATTTAAATCCTCCAACACTTTGTAATGGAACAAGGTTAATTGTGAAATCACTAAAAGATAATGTGATAGAAGGTTCAATTATTACTAGAAGTGGTCTTGGTGAAACAGTTTTAATTCCAAGAGTCCCTTTAATACCTACAGACTTACCTTTTCAGTTCAAACGCATTCAATTTCCAGTTAAACTTTGCTTTGCCATAACAATTAACAAATCTCAAGGCCAAACATTGAAAGTAGCTGGAGTAAATTTGCAAGAAGATTGTTTCTCATATAGCCAACTGTATGTTGCCTGTTCTAGAGTTAGCAACCCTAGAAATTTATACATTATCAGTAAAGATGCAACAACATTAAATGTCGTTTATAAGGAAGTACTCAAGACTTAGGTGTAGTCCAAAAACTTCCATTAATTTTTTGACATTAAATAAAGGTTTTTTAAAATTTACCTATACTGTATTTTTATTTCATGATTTAAAAAGCCCAGGCAACGCCGGGCGCGGGTTTGCTAGTAGAAAATAAAAACAAGTCAAATAATGACGTGGCCAACACGAAGTTCTGACCTTAATCCGATTGAAAACCTTTGCGGAATCATGTGTAGACAAATATATAGCGGCCAGAAGCAATATTCTTGTGTAGATGATTTGAAAACTGCCATGGAAGATTGCTGGCACAGTTTAGAGCTACAGATTTTGCAGAAACTTGTCACAACAATGCCTATCTTGATTTTGATGTTATTAAATGCCAAATAAACCAAACGGTAAAATTGTTTTTTTTTTCATGTTCTTGTTGCACAATTTGTTATTAAGACAAAATTTACCTAAACTTTAGAGACAGACCATTTTTGATTTTTTGGTTTTAAAAATATACTGATTGAAAGAAAGTAATTGGACACCCATCCACCCGGCAAAAAATGGACCTTTCCCTTCCACACGTGTCACTACTGTATGGAAATGCAAAGATAGTCATCAGACAACACCATTGATTCTAAATTGAAGCATCATGCCGCGACAGGCGGAGATCACAGAGTTCGAAAAAGGTGACCTGGAGCGAGTTTTTGGACATGAGAACGCACTTTAGTAAGCATCGATCATACGTCAAAATTGCGTAAAATCAAAGCCTTCCAATGGTATTAAGCAATTTTGGACTATGAGCGATGCTTACTAAACCGCAATCTCAAGTCCAAAAACGTGACCCTGGTTGGAATGTCGCTCCAAGGCGCATCCATACGAGAGATTACCAGCCGGAACCACCTGAAATCAACAGTGGCGTATGTGCGGAAGAAGTACAGGACCAATGGACATTGAATGAATGCACCAAGGCCTGGTCGTCCACCCGCATTGACCGACAAAAACCGTCGGGTGCAGCAGCGGGAGATACGGAAGAACCGACGTTCGACGATGACCACCCATGTCACGTATCCACCAAGTCCCTCCGAAAGGAGGCGCACATGCTGTGCTATCACGGCAGAGCAGCAGCCCACAAGCCACTAGTCACACCGGTGAACAAAACGAACAGACTGCAATGGGTCAGGGAACGCAAAGATTGGACGTTGAGGACTGGAAACGTGTTCTCTGGAGCGATGAATCCCGCTTCACATTGTTTCGATCGGATGGCGAAGTTTGGGTGTGGCGTTTACCAGGAGAACGGCTCCTTCCAGAGTGTATCATCCCAACAGTGAATTTCGGCGGAGGAGGAATTATTGTGTGGGGCTGGTTTCCTTGGTATGGCGTAGGCCCGGTAATGAAGGTGGAAGACATCATGAGGGCGACGGACAACACTACCATTCTGGACAATTCCGTTCTCTCAACCCTTTGGCAAACCTACGGTCTAGAAGCATGCCTGTACCAAGACGACAATGCCAGGCCACATGTTGCAGCTCATACACTGCAATGGTATGCCGATAATAATGTTGAACGCATGCAGTGGCCAGCCCTGAGCCCCTACCTGAATCCCATCGAACATCTGTGGGATGAAGTCGAGCGTCGGCTGAGGAGTAGTAGCATCACTCCCCAAAACACTACCTGAACTGTGGACGGCTGTGCGGGACATTTGGCGGGAGATTCCTGTGGGGGTCTTAAGTACTCTTGTGGAAAGCATGCCTTGGAGAGTGGCCGCCGTTATTGCAGCCAGAGGGAGGCCGAGAGGATATTAGCTGTTTTCAATAAAAGCAAATAAACGTACTGTACGAAGTGTCTAATTTCTTTCTTCTAATCAGTGTAGAAATAATTGTTATGAAATTTAGCTCTGTTTCGCAATAAACACTTTTTACTTGTATTTCTTCCTAATAGAGGTACCCGGCGTTGTACGGGATAATTCATGTTGTACGTAAACAGATCAACCTCAACAAGTTAAAATAATAACTCAAATTGGTTTTCAATAGTTTCACAATTTCCTGCTGTAGACAAAGGTCCGTAGTTGAGATGTTTTCGACGCCCGGATAACATTTTGTCTTCTCTGACTAACACTCTTTCTTTTCTTCGCTGGCATTCCGATAATTATGAATTACCATGTATTCTTCGATCGATTATTAAAGAGCACAATATAGTGTGCTTGTTGATTTGAAGAGTCGAATTGATGTATGTCTTAAACTGTCGCCCGAAACCGACTCTGTTCTACACTGTTCAAGGTTGCAAAAACACAAATCGTCTGAACATTTGTTAAGGAGCTGATGAGAGAACGTATATCTTTTTGCCTCCTCGAAAGGGACTGCCCTATCTATATCATGATTCCTGCTCATTGCTAGTAATTCTTGGACACGAATGTTCTAAAGCCAAGGCAACAGAACGTTCTATCATTGAATTATCTTGAAAAAATTGTTGCATCATCTCTATATCAGTATCCATGGCAACAACATTTCCCAGACGTTGATGTAGAAATATAAAGCAACGACTGTTACCTGATATCGTAACGGTTTCGCCTCCGTTTGTGCATAGCAGAGCCATGGTTTCTTTATTGAAGAGGTCTTGAGACTCGTAACTGTTCCAATGCTATCAACGCTTACCAGAAGGCGTACCGGAAGTAGATGGCACTTCAAGTAATCTAGGCTTCATTTATCAAATTTCTATGAATCATTTTGAATCATTTATTTAAGATAAAAAACTTAAAAATTATAACTAGTTGTGGTTTTAAATAAAGAACGATAACTTACGCTTTATATGTTGAATTCTATTGTGTATCTGATTATTTAAGGCAGACTTCGATGTTTTGCCATCTGTTGGTCAAAATAACTGCGGGATCCTACCGATTTATTGAGAACCAGTATATCGAAAGCCAAGTTTATACAGAGAGGATAGCCTTTTTATAAGAAAAAATATAAAGGATTGACGAAACGTTCAAGCGAAATTTATCGCAGGATTACTGAAGTTTATGGTACGAGAACAATGGATGAATCATCTGTAAGGCGCTGGATTCAAAATTTCAAAGAGGGAACAGGCGCTGGTTCATCGTGCACAGTACCTCTTCCTCTTTGAAGTTTCCAACTCAGCGCTTTACAGGTGACTCATCCGTAATTCCCGTACCGTAAACCTTAGTAATCCTGCGAACAGTTTCGCTTGGACGAACGTTTTCTGAATGCAGAAAGCAGAGAACGGCTGGAACTTGGCGGGATTTGCTATCTCATTCGCCATTTTAAAGCGTCACAAATCTCAGACCACGCACCCGATGAACTTGAGCTATGGGTTTTAGCAAAGGTAAGATGTTACTGTAGACCTGCGTCGCTGTTGCTTTTAATTGGATCAATAGCGCCATCTATATGAGTAAACTGGTGCTACTTTCTGGAATGCCCTCGTAGTAAAAATCTATGGATTGAGTCCGGGTATGTAATACAGACCTTATGTCGGTGGATGTATGTAATACAGGCCTATGCAGTTAATTTTCTGTGGGTGGGGTGTTTTCATTCTGACTCGTTGGTCTCTTACCCTGTGTGCCATGATCAATAAGCACCGTGGCAGGTTGGCAACACTTTTTATCGAGTATTTCTGATATACAAATGGCAATTGAAGATTTGGTGCATGATGCTCACCTGAACAAAGTTTTCCGTATAATTTTTGCCGAAACCCAGGTTCTTGAGGGTGTTCATGGAGAAGTTTCTCGTCACTTTCCAGTTTTCGCCA
>JAHWFO010052576.1:39154-54477 GCA_023313115.1 Rhysida immarginata | reverse complement strand
CGTGAGCTGGCTGGTGTGCCCATGTCATAATGGCAGTGTCATCCGCATAAAAATACAGATTACAATTATCGGGTTTTGGGAAATCATGTACAAAGTAATTAAATAGCATAGGCCCGAGGACAGAACCCTGAGGGACACCGGCCTTTACAACACGGGGTGTGGAAAGATTTTCTCCAACCTTGGCTTGATAGGATCTGCCGTCAAGAAAGGATTTCACCATCGAGATCAAATCGGCAGGGAACCCGTCTCTGATCATTTTGTAGACAAGGCCCTCATGCCACACTTGGTCAAAAGATTTACTGACATCGAGAAATACCACCCCACAGTACCTGGATAGGTTCAGGGGGGTGCTCAGGTCTTCAACGAGCCTCCATATCTGCATCGGACAAGAGTGGGCAGCACGAAAGCCAAACTGCTCTTCCCGTAAAAGGTCATTTGCTAGACAGTGATCTTGGAATCTGACAAGGATCGTTCTCTCCAACACCTTGGACATCGAGGGTAGCAAGCTAATAGGTCGGTAGCTCGCGGGAATTGCAGGATTTTGTCCCTGCTTTGGGATACTCAACACAATAGATTTCTTCCTAGCCACAGGGAAGTAAGAAAATTTCCAGCAGTCGCTAATGATATTGGTGAGAAATTTAATAAAGTTCTTTGGGAAATTCATAAGGGCGTTATTACTCACCTTGTCTTTTCCTGGAGCCATCTTCTTTTTCAGTTTATTTATGATGTTGGCGATCTCACCAGCCTCGATGTTGTACTTCGTAAAATGCTTCGGGACTTCATGAAAGTTGTAAATACCTTCTTCCACACGCCGAGACATGATTTGGCTCTCGGGCTTATCGTTGCTAGGAGTAACAAACTGCAGTTCCAGTGAATCTGCAATGACTTGGGCCTTGTCCTGATCAGTTTGCACATAGTCATCTTGTGGTGTACGGAGTGGAGGAAGCATAACATTCTTCTTCTTCTGTAAAGCTCTAACCATACTCCAAATGGAATTGTCGCGAGCCGACAAGCTTTTGAGTTTTTTATTCCATCTAGCGTCGCGAAGCTCTTTTATCTCCTCTTGAACTCTTCGCACTAACCTGTTGTACTTGGTTTTGAGCCAAGGTTCACGATAGCGTTGCCAAAGTCTACGGGTCCTTTTTTTTTCAGCAATTAGGCGTTGGATTCCAGGAGAGAGTTGGATTCGATGAGAAGGTTTATTCTCTGATGGATACTTACTGACTTCTATGGCACTGTTAATACATCTGGTGATGTCATCAACAAGTTGATCGATGTCCTCTGTACAGTAAGCAACGTCGGGATGGTAGCCATAGTCCTTAAGAATATCTTTGTAGAGCCTCCAGTCTTGATGATGTACGAGTTCCTCTCGGAAATTTATGTCAACATTGTCAAAGTACAACGACACAGGTTTGTGGTCAGAAGAAAGGTCATCAATCGTGAAGATATTGTACGGTTTGAAGAAACCCTTCAAGAGCGAGATGTCCAAAACGTCACTACTAGGGGAGTGGTCGCAGTAGTAGGTGTCCTCCACAGGTCCAGCAGCGATGATATCATCTCTACCTTGTATGTACCTATAGAGAATCATGCCGTTGTAATTCTGCGTTCTGGAGTTCCAGCTTGGATGCTTGGCATTTAGGTCACCAGCCAGGACGACTGGATTGTCACCACTGAAGAGTTCATCAAGCTCGCAAATGTCAAGATAATGTTTAGGTGAATTGTAGAGCGCTACGAACTTCACTTCACCACAGGAGACGTCATTGATAATGATGGAGGCTGATTCCATACCTGCATAAGACTTGGATACTAATTCTTGGTGTTGAATTCCCCTCTTAATGATGATCGCAGCGCCCCCAGACGCACATCTTGCAGCATTTGAAGCCATTCGATCCTTACGGTACACACAATAGCCAGGTAGCTTGAAGTCTTGGCTTGGTTTGAGGTGAGTTTCACAGAGGAAAGCCACGTCAATTTCGTGATTTATCAGAAAGTTGTGAATCTCGATACGCTTTCGGGGAATGCCCCTAGCGTTCCATATCACGCACCGAAGTTCACCTTTGTTGATTACAGTATAACGTTGTGCAGCCATACTAAAAATTAGTTGGTCGTAAGGAGCCCACTCAACTTTGGGTAACTTTTGCCTAGATTAGAAAACAGATTAAAGATACGTCCTAATTGCTTATACATACCTGGTAGGTCGTTGATGTTGAGGCCTTTATCTTCCGGCGTAGACACAGCGGCAGCATAGGATTTGCCTGCTGTCACTTTAGAACTAGACATCCTTTGAACCTGGGGGTACTTTGGACATTTCGTGTAGCTTGATGTGTGCTGTCCACCACATCTGATGCACTTTGGGGGGTCTTGTCCTTTGATCATGGGGCAATCTCTTGACTGGTGCCCCTCATCACATTTATTACAACGAGGATCTTCCGTGCAGCCCATGGATACGTGTCCGAAGCGCAGGCAGTTGTAACACTGTAGTGGCTTCTTGTTCCCTCGAAAGGCCTCCACTGAAACTGCCAGCGGCCCAATACGTGTTACGTTTTTCAATGATTGGTTGTGTTCGGTGTTCGGGAGTAGAACCAAAACCATTGGCATATCAATGGATCCTTTGGCTTTCCTCAATCGAATAACTTTTTCCAGGAAGTAGTTGGTTCTTTTTAGGTCTTCTTGGAAGTCATCGAGGTCATACGTAACATCCACATTACGAATTACGTATTTCAAGACCTTCTCCGACTTCAGTTGATGATGCTGAATTTTTAAAATATTATCAGATTTAATGCCAGAGACTAACCTGTTGTGTGTTTCTTCATCTTCACATTTAACCTTGATGGTTTCAGCTCTGCCCGTATGAACGGCGATCTTTTCGACTGGAACATGCTTCTCGAGCTCAGTTAAAATCGTCTTAAACGGGACGCCATGAGTCCGCACGATAATTGGCGGTACATACCTCTTCGTGATCCTATAGTCTTTATTAGCCGAGCGACCTTGTACATTCTTCGGATTGCTCATTCTAGTCGCGCTGACGACTTCTTCATTTATGCTGGAGACGGTCTTTAGGTTATCGATCCTCGTGCCTTTTCTGAATTTTTTATTAGTGACACCAATCCAGGGACTGTCGTCCACTTCTTCATCAACAGAGTTTGGTTATATTACAGAGAATATATATAAGGGCCGGAGTGGCCATTATCCAATAAAAAGGTACAAATGTAAATTACAAAATAAAAAAGACCAATGGGGGAAAACAATCTCTTAACATCAGAAGCGCGGACCTAGTAGAGGTCCTTCCTCCTGGTCGCGAACAATCGTTACAATCGATACCGAATGCCGGTTATTAAAATTAAAATGAATAACTAGATAAATAAGAAAATCAAAGAAAGTAAAAGATAAACAATGATACAAAATTAAGAAATATAGAAAATTAACTTGACTCTTTAAGCAATTTGATAAGTGTCGAATCTCTTATCGGGCCTGCGTCTCAGTTTAGTAACAGGTCGGGTTCCTTCTTGGAAATCTCCAACGTCTCATAGGCGTCCAAAGCGTTCTTGTTTCTGACCTGTCTCAACAAACGGCAGTCTTGTAGAAGTATGTCGTGTCCGGTGTCAAGCATATGTTTGGCCACCGCTGATCTATTCGGGCGGCCGAACCTGGCGTGGGCATTATGCTCTTTGAGTCTAGTTTTATTCAGTTTAAACTGTACATTTCCCTTAGAAGGACGCCTTGCTTAGCAACCAGAGTCTTCCTTAGCAACCTCATCTAATTCATAACAACGAAAGGTTTTTTACAAATAAAATGCTTTCCTTTTGGTTCTCGAATGCTTTAAAATTCTATCGGTCCTGGGCATTTCGGTTGCCCGACTTGTTAGAACCTATAGGTACTTATGTTTTCACAATGCGCGTCCGTCAGTCTGTCTGTCCGTCTGTCTGTTGGTGCTCTAACTTTCGAACGCTTCCGAATTTTCGACTTCCGTTTTCGCAGTCCGACAACTTAGGGAAATCAAAAGACTCAGTTCGTTGGTGGAAAAAATCGGTGAACTACTTCCCGTTCAAAAGGTCAAAAATAATATAGGGGACCACGTTTTTCACTTTACAATTCCATGTATAAATGACCTGTGCATTGCCAAATGCTGTTCTTCCTTTACGATTCTATAGCTAAAGCAGAGAAAAGGCTTATGAATTAAGTGAAGACACGTGATCGTCTTCCTTGATGGTCAATATCAGTCAGAACTGGTTCAAGGGTATGTAGTTTAGTGGTACAATTATGGTCCACTGGAAACTTTCAATGCTAAGATATGGCATGCATTATATAAAACAACTTGGAATGATGTGTCATGCATGAATATCACGTAAAATGAATGATAGTCGAAATTAGTTCAAAGGTACCTGCTTTTCATGGACCCATTATGGTTCATTGGAACGTATAATGCTAATATATGGCATGTAATATATCAAACGACTTGGAATGATGTATTATGAATGAACATAACGTAAAATTAATGATAGTTGAAATTGGTTTAAAGGCACCTGGTTTTGTGAAACCATAATGATTCATTTGAACTTACAATGCTAAAATATGGCATGTAATATATCAAACAACTTGGAATGACGTGTCATGAATGAATATGACATAAAATAATGATAATTGAAATTGGTTCCATGATTCGTGTTTTAATGATACCATTATGAAACTATTGGAAACTTTCACTGCTGAGATATGGCATGTAACTACTTACGCCTTATATTATCAAAAGTTAGTTTGTGTTAGGCAAATTTTAACAATAGCTAGTAGCTACTCTTCCCTTCAATGATACATGCTTACGTAGAAAAGCGTTGGCAATAGTTTTCGAAGAAAGATTATTAAATAGGAATGCTAACAAATTAAAGGATCCGTATATGTTCTAATTTATAGAGAAATGCTACTTTCTCCATTTAACTTTTTACATAGTTTTATTCAGTTTGTACTATAGGTTTCCTTTAGAAGTACCCCTTGCTTAGCAACCAGAGGCTTCCTTAGCAACCTCATCTAATTCATAACAATGAAAGGCTTCTTTAGAAACAAATGCTTTCCGTTTCGTTATCGATTTCTTTAAAATATTATCGGTCCTGGACATTTCGGTTGCCTGGCTTGTTATTTTATACGAAACAATATCATTAGGACCGATAAGTGCTTATGTTTTCACAATATGCGTCCTTTCGTCCGTCTGTCCGTCTGTCTGTCTGTTGGTGCTCTAGCTTTCGAACGTTTCCGAATTTTTGACTTCTGTCTTCGCCATTCGACAACTTAGGGAAATCGGAAGACTGAGTTCGTTGGTAGAAAAATTCGATGAAGTACTTCCTGTTCAAAAGGTCATAAATTATATAGGGACCACGTTTTTTACTATATAATTCCATGTATACACGGCCTGTGCACTGCCAAATGCTGTTCTCCCTTTGGCATTCCATAGCTAAAACAGAGAAAAAGCTTGTGAATTAAGTGAAGACACGTGATTGTCAATATCGGTCAAAACTGGTTCAAGGGTATGTGGTTTAGTGGTACCATTATGGTCCACTGGAAACTTTCAGTGCTAAGATATGGCATGCATTATACCAAACAGCTTGGAATAACATGTCATGATTGAATATTAGAGTAAAATTAATGATATTCGAAATACGAGGGGAGTTCAATAATTAATGCAACACATTTTTTTCTGAAAAAGGGGACTGTTTTATTCAGTATTCAAATACACCATGTTATTCCCCAATCTTTTAGCTACACAACACTATTTTTCAACGTAATCTCCATTCAATGCTACGGCATTATGCCACCTTGAAGTAAGAGCCTGTACACCTGCACGATACCGTTCCACTGGCTGATGTCGGAGCCAACGTCGTGCTGCATCAATAACTGCTTCGTCATCAGCGTAGTGCGTACCACGGATTACGTTCTTCATTTGGCCAAACAGATGAAAATCTGTCGATCTGCTCGAACGAGAGTGTCCGCATTTCCGACATTGCAGGAGTCAGAGCTGTGCACGGCTCGCAGGAGATCAGACAGTTTTGCTTGACCTTGCGGCGATGATGACACACGGTTTGCCCAACGACTCACCGTGCTTTTGTCCACTGCCAGATCACCGTAGACATTCTGCAAGCGCCTATGAATATCTGAAATGCCCTGGTTTTCCGCCAAAAGAAACTCAATCACTGCCCGTTGTTTGGAACGCACCTCTATTGTAGACGCCACTTTAACAGCTCACTATAGCGCTGTCACATATCGGACGTCAATGAAACTTAACGAGACGAAGCGGAAATGTTTGATAACGTTCCACAAGAAATGTCCAGTTTTTTCAACTAAAATTGGCCGAGAAAAAAAAATGTGATGCATTATTTATTGAACTCCCCTCGTAGGTTCAATGGTATGTGATTTCATGGAACCTGGATGGTTCAGGGGAATCTTTCAAAGCTCAAACTTGGCATGCAATATATCAAACAACATAGAATTATGTGTCATAAATGAATATAACGCAAAATTAATGATAGTCGAAATTAGTTCCAAGGAAGCTGGTTTAGTGGACCCATTATGGTCCAGTGGAACTTTCAATGCTAAGATATGACATGTAATATAACAAACAACTTAGAATTATGTGTAATGAATAAATATATCCTAAAATTAATGATAGTCGAAATTCGTTCAATTGTATGTGGTTTAATGGGGGGGTTCTAGAAATTCAGGCGTCGACTACTGAGGTCATTTTGCGCCTTTTACAAGTTATATCTGTACGCAGCCCGGGACAAACACAAACATCCATGCCCACGGCTGGATTCGAACCCACGGCCAGGCAGACCCGAGAACTAGAAAGCCTCTGCCCTAGCACTCTCGGCCACCTGGCCAGCTAGTTTAATGGAACCATTATGGAATATATATCAAACAACTTGGAAAGATGGTCATGCATGAATATAACGTAAAATTAATGATAATCGAAATTTGTTCAATGATATATGGTTTAATGGAACCATTATGGTTCATTGAACTTTCAATGCTAAAATATGGCATGTAATAGATCAAACAACTTGGAATGATGTGACATGAATGTATATAACGTAAAAGTAATGATATTTAAAATTGGATCTAGGGCAGATTGTTTGGTTGAACCATTAGGTTCCACTGGAACTTTTAGTGCTACAAAATGGCATGTAATATATCAAACCACTTGGAATGACGTATCATAAATAAATATATTATAAAATTAATGATAGACGAAAATGGTTTAAAGGTATGTGGTTTAGGGGTATCATTTTGGTCCATTGGAAACTTTCAATCCTAAGATATGGCATGTAATATATCAAACGACTTGGAATGAGGTGTCATGAATGAATATATCGTAAAGTTAATGATAATCGAAATTGGTTCAAAGGTACGTGGTTTAGTGGAACCATTATGGTTCATATGATACTTTCTATTCTAAGATGTGGCATGTTTTATATCAAACAACTTGGAATGACGTGTCATGAATGAATTTAACGCAAAATTAATGATAATCGAAATATGTCTCATGATTCGTGGTTTAATGATACCATTATGAAACCATTGGAAACTTTCAATGCTAAGATATGGCATATAATTACTACACCTTATATTGCCAACAGTTAATTTGTGTTAGGCATATTTTAACAATAGCTAGTAGCTAATCATTCTTCAATGGTACAAGCTTACGTAGAAAGCGTTGGCAATAGTTTATGAAGAAAAATTGACCATTACAGAGAACGCTTCAACAATTAACGCTTATTTCATTAAAAGATTCTGATATATTCTAATCTATAGAGAATTGCTACTTTCTCCATTTAACATTTCTGGTAGTTTTATTCAGTTTGAACTATACATTTCCCCTAGAAGTACGCCTTGCTTAGCAACCAGATGCTTCCTTAACAAGCTCATCTAATTCCTTAGACTTCTTTAGAAATCAAATGCTCTCCTTTTCATTATCGAATGCCTTGAAATCCTATCGGTCCTGGGCATTTCGGTTGCCTGACTTGTTACTTCATGTATTGATATGAAGCTATATTTGAAAAAAGTTTTCTCGTTTATTTTTCTAGTTACATAATTTATTAAATGAAACAGTTAAATATATTTTTAGGCAAGAATTTTTTGTTAAGTAATAACAGTTTATTTGTGTTGGCCACCCTAAACATTAGATATTCTTTTCTGCGTCCTTGTTTCTTAGAAGTTGCTTCACTCCTTTTCCTTGTTGAAATATTGGCCTATGTACTCCATTGTTGTTGCCTAGCAACGTGACGCTTTCCATAGGAAAATTTCGTCACTTTCGTTAAAAATGCTCTCAAACCCATGACTAGTTTCCTCAAGAAAGGAATCAAGCAACACTCATATGAGTGAAGAAACTAAATACGTTAACGATAGGAATCGGGTTTGTCACACTCTCGATTGGGTGTGTTAATGATCCGACCTTAAATCTCGCGGTTTAACTATACCTTCATTTTTTCCATCTTGGATTTTAACAATCAGTATTTTTACATCAATAATTTAAACACCAGAGGTGTGGTATAGGATAAACCCTCATCGACCGTTCTTGAGATAGCAATTTTTCATTCTGTTAAATAATTTATACTTTTCAAACAGCCCAGAATAATTTAATAATAGCAAAAAATCAAGATGAACTCTTTCATTATCCATTATTATTCATTATCATTTATCCTTCAAGTATCATTTATTATTTAAGAATTAATATCTACGATAATGACAAGAAAACTGATATTTTTTATTTTTATTATTTTATTTTAATTTAACCAATATTATTTAAATACAATTATACAATTTAAGAGATTATTAGTTAACTGAAACTAAACAATGATATGGATTTAAGTTAATATAATAAGCGTACAGCAGTTTTTTCACATACGAGCGCCTATACAATATACAGCAATTGCATGTAAGATTTATTTTTAAGTCACTCCTTTCACGCGATAGCGCCACCGTCGACCTAACTTCGTTTGCTATAAGACGACGCATCTGTATCTCTTTCATCTGTGGTTTGGCCATTATTGTGTTTCGCATAATCATGAATCGAAATTAAATTAAAGAGGGGCTGAACTACGCCTGGAATCCGAGATTCAATTTGTAGAACTGTGAGGTTTGTATATTCTTAATTGAGTTCAAAGATTAAAGCCTCATGGATAAAGTAAATCCGATATCAGTCATTCCTACTGCAATTCCAGGAATGACCTTTCCGGAAATGATTTATAAGTTTCACCTATCTAAAATTTATAAGAGAATTCTAGATTTCCGTTTGAAAGAACAAACAAGGTCTAATTAATCATCAAAATATGTTCTAGTAATTTCTTTCTCTTAGAGCTGCTATTTTCTAATAGTAACTGTAAATTTATGGCATATTTTTATCCTAGAGATAAAACATCCGAGAACTATTATTAAATAAATATTTTTTTTCATTAATATAACCCGATAATATCATTTTCATTTAACATTCACCATAGGGAAACAAATTGAAAAGGCAAGCAAACAAGGATGAAACACTTAAAATTTTAAGCTTAGTATAGATAGTAATCCTATTATTAATTATGAAATGAAATTGGGAAATGCAATTATGATCTTGCATCATATAATAATCAGAATGGCTGCGTATTCACTTTTATTTGGAAGTTCGTGTAATAAGTGTAATTAAGGCCGTCAACATCAATTACGCGTATTGCTTAATTACTGTGGTGAATAAAATTTTCCCATGGAAATAATAGACGCGCATCAAAAGAAATTTTGTAAATTAAAATTACTTTTTCCCCCCCTTGTCTTTCGAAACTTTCTAAAAAGAGGCACAGATTGAATTCAGTTAAAGCAAATTTAATGCATCTAGTCAAAATTATTTTAAGCGAATAACCTTATTATGTTGCTTCGGAATAAGGTATTTTAAAAAATTTTGCTTAATATAAAACAAAACTCGATTATGGGTACAACTTTTCATCAACATTTTCCAATTGACATTTTTTTGAAGAAAGAACGTATTTAACGAAAAATGGAAAGAAGAAAAATAGTAACATTGATCGAATTCATCGTAGTTTGTACGTGTCGTCAATAAAAGCAATTTATGCCATCACTATCAATTTCAGTGCATTAATTATAACGCGTATCATCATTTACATGTGTCGAAAACGATGATCAGAGCATTGATTAAGCTAATATTTAAGAGAGCTCATTAGTTATGAAGTATAAATTGCATTGTGTTTGTTAATAAAAAGAATGTTGTTTTTAAGAGTTTACATTAACTTTGCTTACGTTTACAAGCTGAAATTGACTCACGTTTACTCGTATATTTGAGTTTTCATCAAATTTATACAGCTAAAATTTGGAAAAATATATTATTAAAAATCTGTAAGGACTGTAGAAGATTATTATTTGGTAAGAGTTTAAATAAAATTTTAGCATGATATGCAGTACTTGAATAAAATATTCCTTCTACCTGTCTTCTGCCGACTGAGAAAGATGCCGAGAAGGCCGAATCTATTAGGCGCATTTCAAGGCGATGAAAATTTACAAGTTGACGAAAATATTTATGGCAATTTAAAAACTAAATGCGTCTAAATATTAAGTACATTTCTACCCAACTTATTAACTTGAAACTAATAGACTATGAAACTAATGAAAATTTATAAAAATTTCATAAAATTTCATAAATTTTTGGAAACGCATTTTTCTTTCGAATGGATATAACTATTCACTTATAAAACGCCCTTTTCTTTTTGGGCACCCATTAAATTATATTTTCTTTTATTTTTTATATTTAATTTTATTAAGCAAACTAAAGCTTGTTTTCCGATTTATTTTGTTAATATTTTTTTATATATTTTTTCCTTTTGAAATATTTATTGGTTCTACATTGAAATTCATAATTATGTTTTCAGTATCTTAAGCATTTCCATTTTATTAATTCGGATAAGATAGACAAATTTAATTCCTTTATTTAATAGCCATTCATTTCGTAGTAAATAGTGTGGCTTATATTATGCTGAATTATAATATAAATCATTATTTATTAATGTGAAATATTCATTAATATTGTTAAAGTGAGTTCATAAATTATTAAATAAAACTACCTATGGTTCCTAAACAAATTAATTTTTAACATGTCCATATTGAATAAGGCGCACGTTATCTTTTCGCTGATTTTGAATATGACATGTCACGGATATGAGTAATTATCTAATATTAGAAAGGCCTAATGAGGATTTCATGAAAACTTTTTACCAGTAGTCCCAAGTACCTGAGGTGGTATTTTTTTAATAAGTAAATGCTAAACAGGTAACGAAGAGCAGTTCGATTACTTTTGGCAATATGATGTGTGATCAAAAAAATGCGGTGAATGTTTTATTTAAATATAAATAAATAGATATATTTCACCTTAGTGTACATTGGCATTAGTCTCCTTCAAAACAGTCTCCCTTGCTAAGAATGCACTTATCCCAACGTTCTTCCCACTTTCTGAAGCAGTCGTGGAAATGTTCTTTCTTCAGTTACTTTAGTTGTGCTGTCGCGGCACTCTGGATGTCCTCAATTTTGGCAAAACTTTTTCCTTTCATTGTTTTTTTCATTTTGGTGAAAAGCCAGACGTCTCAAGGAGCCAGATCATGAGAATACGGAGGTTGGGGATTTCGACTTTCTCTTCGGCTTTTTAAGTTGATAGAAGACCTGATCTCTCTTTATCTTCAACACTTTCACAGCCACTCCGGAATCGGTCAAACCACTTGTAAACATTTCCTTAGGGACACTGCTGAAACACAATAAACTGCCGTCAACATTACGCGGTCTCTTTAACAGTCTTTTGCAGCTTGAAACACGATTTCATGCTGATATATGATTATGACAACACTATGAGACAGACCTTCACTCATTTGTGGCTCACAGCAGACTGAATACACCGAACAAGTTGAACGGATACACCGCGGGAAAGGATCGATGTGCCACGATATATGCTGCATTTCTCTCCATCTCTGCTGGATGGATCTCGGGAGCAATAATCACCGTAATCTTTAAGTACACCTCGTAAATAGTATGAATTAAGAAATTTGAAATTGAAACAAACCAGGATTTGTTCATAATATGTGCAATTAATGATAATTTTAAAAATAAAAATTAAAAAACCTATCGTAGAACCCTCGGTTCGTTAGCCTCTTTATTAAAATAAGATGACCGACGTTTAGTTTTATACTCTTGGAACTAATTGAATCGGTCTTGCATCACGCTTCACTTAGGCTTTTTTTCAGACTAGTCATCTCTCAAATCAGTATCAGTCTAGGTCCGTGTGATTTTTTTTCCAGCGTCTAATTCAAGGAGATTGTGTTTCATAAAAATAATACTGCAGAGGGTGTTTTGAACTCTACCACAGCGAACGCCAAAATAAGACTCAAAAACGGCGCTTACTCGCCTCAACAAAGATAATTGGACAGTCCTTAGGTACTGGAGAAATCTGATTACGCTCACATTAACGCCCATATTCACCAATAGCAGCTTAACCCTCACTTTTGCAAGTCAGGTTGAAAGGTTCAACTTCGTTTTAACCTGATTGGTATAACCAACATTTCAAGGCGGCAGCTTGGCCAATGATAAATCTCTTACGCCCGTATTCAGCACTTTTTAAAACGAGTTTAAACTCGGATTCAAACGTGTCATATTCACCACGCGGTTAACTCAACTTAAATGTCGCTGAGTTTAAGTTGCCCTCTACGACCACTTAAGTCGATCTTAGACTGATGCTCATGCGCAGTGTATCTCCAACTACTCCAACTACTCAGGTCTTCTGTCTAGGAGGTGTTGGCCGGGGCATGTCATTTTCGTCGGCTATAGCGTAATCACCGAGAGAGAAGGCCTCTGCGATGAAACGTAATACATTGTTACATCATCATAAATAGGGCATTGTTATTCGTATTTCTACCAATAATAAGCTATAAATTTGCCTTAACTATGGTGATGTAACAGTGTATTACTTTTTATCGCGGAGGCCTTCTCTTTCGGTGGTTGCGGCTGTAGCAAGACTAACGAGAAATACGGGCTCCGGCACTGAAAAGTCACCTGATCAAAATAGTTCTAATAACAGTCCAAGCTTCATTGTTTCCAACAAAGGAAAAACACTGATTGTTAAAATACAAGATGGAAACAATGAAAATTACATTGTCAATAGACCTATCATGGTCAGGTGACGTTTCAGTGCCGGAGTTTGTCTTTCTCGTTAGCCTCGCGGCTGTAGCATGTATTAATTTCATCAACCATTGTTGATGCAACATACAAACACGACCAGCCAATTGTTGACGCAAACACGACGGGTTGATTGTTCACACATGCAAGCAAAGAAACATAAACCAAGTCTATTTCATATCATACTAGCTGATTCGCCCAGCGTTGCTCGGGCTGTTTGTTTGGTGAAATTTTGCAATATCTGAATATAAATATAAACGAAAAAGCCTAAATAAATTATGTATTAACTTTGGAATAACGAAAAGAATTCTTTTAAATACTCGCACTGGAATTTTGTGTCTAATTGGGTTCACTCAGGAAATTTCGACATTGCATCCTTAACATTTTAAAATATCAAAGAAAGGCTACGAGTAATAATTTATTTCTGTCTATATTAAAAAACACTTAATAGATGGATTGAGAGAGTTAAGGAACTCTATTTATAGACTCATCCGCACCTCTCATCAACATGTAACCGTTTCAATAGAGTGGTATTCAGTCACAGAGCGTGTAATCATGTCCTGAATGTGGTTGTTTATATTGATAGTACAGGGTGGTGCAAATAAAAGTAGCCTCGCATGAATTGCGGAGAAACCAATGCAGGCTGCTTTTATTTGCACCACTCTGTATCAGTTTTAGCAGCAAGGATTGGCGTCTCACATCTTCAGTTGATATCTTTAGAATATTCTAATACGTTTAGGTAAACATTATCTATAACTTCTCTAAAGAAAGTTACTACATCTATAACTTCTCTAAAGAAAGTTACTACATCTATAACTTCTCTAAAGGAATTTACTAAATTGCAGAAACCATCTGAAAAGTAAATTCTCACCAGTTATTAGCTCATGAGGAAAAGTACGTACACCTTTCCAGCAAAAGCTTGAGCAGCTGCAAGCCTAGAATTTCTCTTATTCGTTTTAGAATAATTTCTTACATCTCTCCTAAGATTTTAATACAAAAATAAATAATGATGATTTATTTATTTATTTATTTATTTATTTGTTTGTTTATTTATTATACCAATCCCTCTTAAAAAGTGAACCATTAAGGCAAGCATCCTACCTGACGAAAACCTGACAGGCCCTGACCAACACCACTTAGACAGAAGGCCTGCGCACTAGAACAACTATGTATATACTAGTAGACTCGACCGCCAATACGGAGCCCACTTGTAATAGTAATGCATGCTATAAGAGCGAGGATTTTTATCTTCCTGATTAAACTCTTTGCGAAAATGGCTAAAATAGGAAGAAATGGAAAGAGCAGTGTCAGATTAATATATGCATGTGCGATGGAAGGCTATTATTACCAATATTTCGAAGAAATTTTAATATTTATATGTCAAAAGAGCATAATGTTGTCTCATCTCGTCAAGAGACGGTGATATAAATGAAGCGAGATATGTTTGTAGCGATTCGCGTTCTGTATTCCCTTTGCGACTCGCAAGGAGATTACACGGTATAACACAGGAAACCAAAATCGGCACATATATTCAGCGGCGGAAATATTTAAACATTTTCAAACACAGCATACTCCCTCGGTGTGGCCGTAAAAATTAATTGTCGAATGGGTGTTTACTTACTTACTTACTTTTCAAACCCGCTTATCCGTTAGCGATCGCGATCTTCCGCCATCAGGCGCATATCCTCCCTGGTAATACCCAAGCGACTCGAACCCAGATTTTCCATGTAGTCTAACCACCTGGTTCTAGGTCGACCACTTGGTCCCTTATCCACCAGCTTGAAAAATAAAAAACTGCCTAGAAGACCAGTTTGCGGCATCCGTATCGCGTGGCCATACTAGCGCAACGGAGATCTCTCAATGCGGAGAAGTAGGGGCTCAACACCAAAAGACTCCCTTATTGTGCTGCTGTGCACTCTATATAGTAGGGTTACACCTGCCGCACATCTCAGAAATCTCAATTCGGCCGCTTGTACCCGCGATCGCACTCTTTTGGTCATTACCCAAGCCTCACGACCATAACAATTGTTACAATATTTTGCCCCACTAAATTTACTACCCATTTAGGGTTGTTTAGAGTACAGGAGATAAAACTACGCCGCACGTATCAAGATAGTGGCGAGAATGCTGTCGGC
>JAHWFO010052576.1:0-29154 GCA_023313115.1 Rhysida immarginata | reverse complement strand
CAAACGTCTTGGAATGATGTGTCGTAATTGAATATAACGTAAAATTATTGATTGTCGAAATTAGTTCAAAGGCACTTGCCTTAGTGGAACCTTTATGGTTCATTGGAATTTCAATGCTAAAATATTGCTTGTAATGCATCAAACGACTTTGATTGATGTGTCACGAATGAATATAACGTAAAATTAATGATATTCGAAATTGGTTCAATGGTACATGGTTTAATGATATCTGTGTGGTCCATTAGAAACTTACAATGTTAACATAGGGCTGTTTAAAAATATAGTTCCGCGAATGGTTTAGTTTAACCTTTCGGTACGTGGTTTTGTCATTCCTTAATGGTTTATTGTTAATTAAACACAATTCCGATTTAACTTTTGAAATTTTTTTTATTAATTTTGTGTATGTTTACAAGAAATATTTTCCTATAAAAACCTTTTCTCGGTCCCCATCCTATATAAAAAAACCATAGATTAGAAAATCATTATTAAGACTAATTAATAAGAAGCACAAAATTTATAAGCAATATATCAAAAATCCTTCAACCATTAAAAGATATCACCTTAAAGCTATTATAAGACTAGTAAAAATTCCATTAAAACAGCTCAAAAAATAATATACCAAGCATTTTTCTTCAGTAATCAATACCAAATAGAAATGGTGTCAAATTCGAAAGGCTTTATCGCTTCCAAACAATAGCAGGCTGTGTTCCTGGTTTGACAGTAATTATTCACCATCAAATCTTTTCCCTTTTTTGAAAGCACTTTTTCTATGCTCCCTTGCTGATAATATTAATATTGACACTTATTCTTTCCCCTCATATTCAAGTCAGGGACCTCCCATTTCTTCACCTGAATCCTTTTTCCCTTCCCCAACAACTCCCAATGAACTTAAATGTTATAAACCAATTTTCAAAATCTAAAACTGCGGATATTATGGTCTTCGTCAAGATATGATTATTAGTATCGCTCCTTATATATCTTGTCCTCTTTATACTCTTTTTGATATGGCTCTCTGTGAAAAATGATTCCCTAATTTACTTAAATACGCAAAAGTAATTCCAATTTTCAAAAAAGGAGATGTCAATGTTTTCAACGATTATATACCCATTTCTGTTCTACCTTTTTTTTCCAAAATATTTGAAAAACTATTCTTTATTCGCTTAAGTCATTTCATTTATTCCCATGATTTCATTTCACCTGCACAGCGCGGTTTTAGCCCAGGTAAAAACATCTCCACAGCTCTTTATGTACTATCGGAATATATTAATATTCAAATGGATCAAAAGAAACTTGTTTTAACTTCATTTCTTGATTTTAAAAAAGCATTTGATATGGTTCACCAAGCTTCATTTGTGTTAGGGGAGTGCCATTGAATTGGATAATTTCCTTTCCTTTAGATAGACACTATTCCATTTGTCTCGATTCAAAACTTTCTCCAAAATTAATTAGTGACCAGGGAGTACCACAAGCTTCTATTCTATCGCCGCTACTGTTCTCACACTTTATTTATGATGTTTCTAATATTGCTGGCAATACACAATGCATATTATTTGCTGATGACACCACATTTATGGACTCAGCTGATTCTGAAGAACAACTTGAAAATATAGCAAATTCTTTACTAAATAAAGGTCTATAACTGGTCATTATTAAATCAACTTCCACTAAACCTAAACAAATCGTATTACATAATCTTTCATCAACGTAATAAACTGATTGACTATAACAAAATTAAGCTTTGGGTTCATAAAAAAATCCTATCTAGAGTATCTTCTTATAAATATTTAGGAATTTATTTTACCCCTAGTTTATCATGGACCCTTCATATTAAACATTTAGCTATTAAACTATCCCATTTTTAGGCATAATTTATACTCGTAGAATCAATCTTCCTCCGCGTAATATTTTACTAAATTTATATTTCACCTTCATTTATACAAATTTATGTTTTGGAGTATGTTTATGGCGAAATCCCTTTACCTTGTTTTCATGGAAGAAGTAACGAGGATCCCGAGCAATTTATTAAGCTCTTCTCCATGGTGGCGGCTCGAAAAAACTTAGCACCAAGTAACTGGTTCTTCATCTTCCCCACATGCTTGAAGGAAACAGCATTGGACTGGTTTAACGATTTTGCCTTAGGAATATTCGTCCTCAATTGGGACTCACTTCGTGTAGCATTCATACGCACGTTCGCAGGAGTTTAGACTCAGATATCACGAAGCACTTATCTTCAAAAATTAAAGCTTAAAGGATCAAATGTGAGAGACTATGTATTCAAGTTTAGAAGGCTGGCCAACGGACTTATGGACACTACGCAAACTGAAAAAATGTATTTCTTCATTCGTGGCCTTCCGCTTAAGTTAGCGGCCAAGTTAAAACTTAGTGAATGTAAAACAGTGGAGCAAGCATATGGTTAGAGAAATGGTTCAAAGCACACGACAACCTAGAACCGACGGAATGGGAAGGAGTAGAAGTTGATCCCATGCAAATTGATATGGTTCAGGTGAGACCGTGCCCGGAAAGTCAAATACGACGGTGCGTTAAATGTGATAGCCCTAACCACTTGGTCTGAGGTTGTCCCAGGAAGCAAACAGCGACATTTAATAATAATAAACCACAATTCCTTATAGTGGCACTAAAATATAAAAAATAAGGTATGCAAAGCACCAATTGGTACAGCTGCATTAGAGTGCTTTATGGACTATCGGACAGCAAAGCAACTGGAACTAAGAAGTCATCGACCTGCTAGAGAAAAGCAAACAGCGTTCGCAGATGGGCATAGTGTAATGCTGGGTGCCCACTTAGCGCGACGATCGCGCGATTCTATCGCTTTGAGTCATATGCGCATGCGCAACAAATGTCTGGCGACCAATTCGCTTCTCGGTGCCCACTTAGCGCGACGGCCGAGTGACTCAATGTGCATGCGCAATCTACGCGATCAATTACTTATTAACATATTGGTTATATTTAATTTAAATATATATATATATAATGTTTCACATTGTACGGCACTGACGAGGATGCTCTAATAAGATCGAAAATAGGTGCTGCCATGATTGTATGTGCCACGTAATTCGAAAGTGTTTTCAAAAAGCTCTGGCATGCAGAGCTTTTCAGTCGCCTCAGATGCGCCACAGAATCGCATTCGTGACGTCACTCTGCACATGCGTGCTTCACAAAGCGATAGAATCGCGCGTTCGTCGCGCTAAGTGGGCACCCAGCTTAAGGGTTAATGCTATAGCAGAGCAGGTACCATTTAAAAGCTCCCAATATCAAGGAAAATGACTTTCAATATAATTGACATAAGGAACTTTGACATTAGTTTGGGAATCAATTGGATTACCGAAAATAACGTCATATTTAATTGGGAGAAGAAAAAATGCGGCATAAAGATTAGAGGCAAGGTGTGCTGGCTTCATCAATGGAGAGAGGAAGGCCCATCAAGCATCTAACAGAAAGCGAAACTCTAACACAGTGCCGGTATGGTCACTTCAATCGGTAAATCCTTCTCGAAAACAGCCGAATCGGGTCAAAAGACTAAAATACCAGAAGAAGAATCAAACTTCTCAGGGGAATTTTACTTCACAAATTAGGCCTTTTAAGGAAACAAAGGCTAATCAGCCCCGAACTAGGCGACAAGGTAATACGTTTCCGTAAGCAACTGAAATTTTGAAACGGAAATCCGATCCAACTTCAAATCGACAGGAGCGAAACGAGTTCTTCTGCTCGACGGTTCGGCAACAGAATTATAAAAATCGGAGCAAATATAAAAAAGTTAAGTTGAGTCGACAATGGAGTAACAAGGGAATCCCACATAGCCTATCCGCTTTAACAATGGAGTCTTTGTATGGTTATGTATGCTCAAATTTTTTCGATTTCGCGGTTTATTTTGAAAGAAACAAAATGTTGCACTCTCTTATTTTGCAAGCATCTATAGTAGCTTCAGATGAGTAACATATTTCAATATGGTGGAAACCTGTGACATACGTATTCGAGGGATGCCCTTGTAAGCGTGACAAGTGTAAAACCCCTTACTACAATGATTATAAGAGTGGTTGTAATAATTCACAAATGTGGTAAGCAGGCTCTTGTCGAAGGTAACAAATCGCTGAAAATCAGGCCCGGGAGAATGTCACGGTCCGTTCGGAAACTATTAGCGAGTAAAAGATGTCGATCTGCCCTCTGGTGTTCCGCGGCGAAACCAATACCAGTGGTATAAGATAGTGGAACGCAACACGTGTCTAAGCTGGCGTAATCGTTGGTGTAAGGCAAGTTGTATTTTTTTGCGAATTTATTTTTTCTGCACCTGAGATTAAACGGTGTAAACATAGACTAGGCGTGCTATCTTATTATTTATTTATTTTGTGTACCGTTCAGAAACGAAAGGGAATTATAACAATTCATTTCAAGAAAACAATCGGTGGATCATTTGACTGCAGCATAACACTCTGATGAAGAACGAAGTTCCGTAAGTACAAATTTTGGGGAGAACAAAAAAAAATTATTGTTTCTAACAGATACTGTAGCGTGCCACAATGTAAAAGTAAGCAGACTATCGCTTACCGACAGACATAAAACGCAGGAAGGAGTGGCTGCGTGTTTTAAAATTTGGGAAGCAGGAACCAAAATATACATGTACTTACATCTGCTCGTTGCATTTTAAAAGAGAAGATTTCTTTTTACCTGATAATTCTCTATGTTGCATGTTTTTTCTTGGGTGTGGATGCATTATCTTCCTCCCGGCCGAAAACGAGGGAATGAAAACATTCGTTAGCTGAGCGGAGGGTGGTGCACGCGGTGCGACCGCAGGAGGCCCCGCGATCTTGCATGATCCAACTCTTAGTAAAATTTAAAACTTGATGAAATTAAAAGGGCCAGCCTTTCGTAAAATAAAAAAGGCACATGGCAGTGTAAAATATATTTTTTCGTAGCTGAGGGGGGGGGGGGGGTAATGCATTCATCTCCATCACTTAAAAGCTGATACATTCCCCTTATTCTACTGTCACAGTAATAATAACTTTTTGTGTCTCTGCCGCCACCAGCTTGAAGTGTTGTGACGATGCAGGTGGGGTCCATACTTTCGTGTTCTTTTCTCCATATTCTAACCCTGTCATCTGCATGATGCATTTGAAATCGTGACTCATCGGACCACATCACCCTTTTCCAGTCATCTACTGTCCAATCCTTGTGCTCCTTGGCGAACTGGAGACGTCTGCTCTTATTCAAGGCTGACAGTAGAGGCTTTCGAACTGGTCGTCGGCTTCCATAGCCTAATGAGCGGCGAACAGTTCGTTCCGAGGCGGTCACAGTTTGTCCTTGATTAAGATTTGCCGGTATTTGACGCACTGGATAACTCTGGCCAATCTCCTTTCAGCTCGAGCATTGAGGAGCCTGTGACGACCACACGATTGACGTTGAGAGCCGGTTTTTTTGCTTGGTAGTCTCCACTCTGTAAACATTAATAACTGCTGCTCTTGAACACTTCACAAGTTCAGCTGTTTTGCTGATACGTTCAAACTCAGTTAAATCACGTTTTTTGCCCATATCGTCGCAAAAAATTCAGTGCAACTGATGGTTCACCTCACCTGCATTCCCTTTTTATAGCTATCTAGCCCTCTAGCGGCAGCGCTGTGATGCAATAGCTCATTTGCCTAAAACTATCAGGCGGTCATAATAAATTGGCCACTCAGTGTACATTAGTACGCCTTCACTCCGAGTAGGGCGGTCGACTCGATAAATCTTGTAGCGTTTAACTCTGTATGGGAACTGTAGGGCATAACCATGATTCCGTAATGGCACATATTTGGATATCGTTGTAAGTCGAATATAATTGCCAATTTATATCAAATTTATCAAATAGATCATCAAATTTATTCATAATCGAGAGGTTATTGAAGCACGTCACTGATAAACAGTGTGGAGAGATACGTGAACTAGGCACTGGGTTGACTAGGCCACCCATCTTTCATTCTCTTAATCTTGAGAGAAGGTAGGGATGGAGCCATAAAATGGCCGTTTGCTTACATTTGTATGCCATAACGTTTTTGGTAAGAAAGCTCCCAAAATAGTGGTTTGCAACCTGACGAAGAAAAAAGGAGATAACTCTCCTTTTCGAGTTAACAACCTTCCACAATCGACGACTTCTAAGTTGTTGTCGCATAATAAAGTACACTAAGTATGTAGTCACTACGACGTTTCCTCACTCGTACTTCATCACTGATGTTTCCTCAACGTAAAAAATTAAGACGTTTCAGACGTTTACGTTGATGGAATCCAATGCAATTCTCAATCCTTTTGATGTTCTCTATCTCCCCTTAAAGTTTGTACCTCTATTTATGAGTCACCCTGTATATTTTCAGTTACGGGGATTTTTAGTAGGTACTGACCATTGTCCCGTTCCCTACCGTAGAAAAGTTTTTTGAGTGCAGTTTAGGGATTTGTTACTAGGGTGGATCCGTGGATCACTGGTTCTATGTCCGAGGTCATCCAATATCATCGGTTCATTCACGTGTGTTGATGATGGGCAAGGAGGAGTAGTGCCCACAATAGACCATGCAGAGAGGGTGGGATCCACTTGCTTATACTGAATTTTTATATAAGGTCTGGTTAGTCATCTTAAGTTTAATCGCCGGCCGAATAGTCCTATTAGAAGAATCTTCTAAAGGTTGAATCTGATCAGACTTTGTTGGAACTTGCATCCGTGACTTTAAGGGAAGCTCATTGGTCATCGTGTTGGGAGGACTTTGAGGCACAGTTACTTTGGATGTTAAGACGAGGACCATCTTATTAGTAGTAAAAAATAAATACTATAGTTGGTTTAGTAATGATTCAAAAAAGTTTATAATAATAGATTTAGTAAAATCACACATTTAACGATGATTTTGGTGATTCCAATTATCACATAGTTGGTTAATTTTGGACAATATACGTTGTTATATTTGTTCAGTGGAAGAGTCATTAAAATTGTTTTGATGTCGAATCTTGACACGAGATGGCTTTTTCGCAACATTTCAATAGCCTGTTGAAGTTGATTTAATTTAGCTAGAACTGCGTCCTTATTACCTCTTTTTTTAGCTGCGTGTGATCCCGTAACATTCGTTTGCGAGCTTTTGTATGTCAATCAGGATATCTAACCATTTAGGGTCTGAAAGGCGATCGTTTATGATGTCCACGGGTTTACACTGACTTTTCACTGATTACATCATCCTAATCAGTGATTAGATATTTTTCACTGACTCTAATCATGCACTTCAGGTTTCAATTCGGTCGGGTATCCCACGAGACATACGTTTCTTTTTTATTTATGAAGTTTTTTAAAGGTCTTTGTACATTTAAGACTTGTTGAGGGACTTTTAAAGAAATATTTAAATTATTCAGGGTTTGGGGATTGATAAAGTTCCTTGTGGTCCAAAAATATAGCTCCTTTAACGCTGCAACCGCTTCTCTTCACACTCATAATTTTAACATTGCAGTCTCTATCTGCATAGCTTGGAAAAGTGACAAAACGTGACAAAAAAAACCTAAAAGCAGATTCGGATTCAGCACACAAAAAACAACAAGAATAAGACAATTTCATTCAAAAAGTTTTTCCATCGTTGATCTTGAAATTATGTATTAATCTAATATTCATGAAACTAATTCCGCAAATTCTTACGAATGATTTTATTGTCTTCATTTAAGCTTAAAAATTATATACAAACCTTAAATATTTTATGAATCTACGAGGGTAATATACGTTATTTATTTATTTATTTATTCATTGCAAGTAACAGGCTTAGAAATGCCCAATGAGAGCTAACAGGAAAAGAAATACAAGAAAAAAAAAACTTGAAAATTGAAAATACATGTATATTCTTTCACGTGTTTTAATTAACGTAACAGGAAGGCAAAAAATTACTCGTTCATTTAGATGTCACATTAAATCTGCTAATCTAACCTAACCCAATCCCATGGTTCCCAATTTATCCTTTTTAGCACATTTTCTATATATAGAAATGTGCTTATGTGATCGGTTTGTCCAGCTGTCCGTCCGTCCGTCCGTCTGTAGACAATCCCACAATTCATTGCGTTGCAATAGAAAGAGTGCATGTATTGAATTGCTGGAAGACACGATTTATCCTCGCATTCGGGAAAACGCTTGTTGAGTACATACTCTGCGCGTGCTCTAAACGTTAATGAGATGGTGCGCGTGCAAGATGCACGTGTTTGACGATTATTGAAAGGGCGGTTCGGTCTCTAAATCAAGAGAATTTTTTTATTCCTATGGAGCTTAGTATTTATTACGATAACTTGAAAACGAATTAACTTTTTCAAAGTCTGTTTTCACCAATCCATTAATATGGGACAGAGCACGAATAAGTACGAACGAGGGATAGCCGGAATAAGTACATACTGTAATGGCACGTGCTTTAATGGTACCATTATGATACCCCCTTAAAAACTTCCTATAACCAGATATGGCATGTAATATATCAAGCAAATCGTCACAAGAGATCATGAACGAATATACATGATAGCAGGTATTGGTCTAATGGCACGTGTGCGTGCAAGGATGTCTCAAGAATGAATATAACGCGTAAATAATGTTGGTGTGAAATGTTTAGGGGTACGTATTTTAATGGTACCAAATGGAACTTTCAATGCTAAGATATGGCATGTAATATATCAAACAACTCGTAACAACGCGCTATGAGTGACTATAACGAGTAAATAATGATATTGGTTTTTGTTTAGTAGCACTTGCCCTTATTGTGCCATATGATGCCATATGGTACCATTGGAACTTCCAATGCTAAGATATGGCATGTTATATATCAAAAACCTCGTAACAACGTACCATGAGTGAATATAACGATAAATAATGATAATGGTTATTGTTTAGTAGCACATGTCTTTATGGTGCAATATGATACCATACAGTATCATTGGAACTTCCAATGCTAAGATATGGCATGTTATATATCAAACACCTCGTAACAACGTGTCATGAGTGAATATAACGAGAAAATAATGATAGTGGGAATTGTTTTTGTAGCACGTGCCCTAATGGTACAATACAATATTGTTAGAACTTTCAATGTTAAGATATGGCGTGTAATATATCAACTAATTCTTTACCAGTTGTTAGATCTATTGTTATCCATAGCTTATTTGCATCAAGGGCATAATGCTGTTAGGCTTAATGTTATCTAAAACTCACTACTGTTATACATATTGCTAATTAATAGTAGTTAATCGCTTGCTTCAATAATAGACGCTAACGTAGAAACACTTTAGTAATTTAATATAAAAAAATAATAGATGCTTACACACAACGCTTCAGCAATTAAGGCTCACTTCGTTTAACATTATGTGGGAATTCTTACAAATTAAAGAATATTTATTTTTTTAAATGTATGAGGAATAATTCCCTCTACATTTACCTTTCAGTTCTTCAAGTTTATTGTTTTAAATTCTCTCTATACATTAGCTTACTTAAATAGTAATTTACAATTTAGTTTTCATATTTATTTATTTTCTCTTAAGTGTTTTAAAATATTGATTAATTCAATGTATCCATGTACCGGGTGTCCCAAAAATGACTGATGGATTTTGAAAATCAATTAAAAAAAGACGGAATGCGATAGATATGTATCGTTTGCAGCCTTATGCTTAGGAAATCAGGGAATTTTATCCCACCAAATTTCAAATTTAGTTAACATTTTCACCCACAGGTGGCGCTGAAATCTATGAAAAAATAAAAACCGGTATGAAAATGTTGCAAGGACTGTTGCAAAAAACCATTTTGGTACAGCGGAATTTGCAATCTCAACAGCACAAGCTATCAGCTTGACGACGAACTATGGAATGGCGAGCTGAAATACTTCGTTTTAACTATATTCCTGCAGCGCCATCTCTTCGTAGAAATGTTAACTAAATTTGAAATTTGGTGAGATAAATTTCTCTGATTTCCTAAGCATAAGGCTGCAAACGATACATATCTATCGCATTCCGTCTTTTTTTTTATTGATTTTCAAAATCTATCAGTAATTTTTGGGACACCCGGTACGATGCTATAACATGAAAATGTGCTCCATTTATCCGCTTTGGCGGTAAAATCATTCTTGTTTTATTATGCAACATCGAGGATGAAAATGGAAACTCAGTGAAGTTATTCTATTACCATCTCGTTTGACACGTGTGTTTCTGAGTTTTCCATGCATGTAATATGATGTCGTTTCTCATTCATGGTAATGGATTTTTGTCTGAACTTAACTTGCCTAATGTTTCTTAATGACTGGCTTTACGACGTGAATGACGTTCATGTTACTCTATTTACCAGGCAATTTTATTTTAATAGACTCATTCGTTAACCGTGGTTTGTCATCGCCCAATTTATCAATTAGCCCTCCGCTGACTCGGCTTCTCACTCTCTCGCTTTCTCTATCTCTCTATCCACACTCTTTCACTCTCAATTCATCTTTCAGAGAGCATCTGAGCATTCCCACACAAACACACACACCCAAAATATAAGCCAATGTTTTTTGTATGTTAATGGGAGCGGGAAACTTCATTTCCTGTGTAATAATAATAATAAAAAAAAAATATAGGGTCTAAGCCATTCTAAGCCATTAATATAAAAATATCAGTGGAATTTATTAACATTGGTTAATATTTCATTTTAACTATCGCCTTTGTAGCGTACGATGTCCACTACCCCCCCCCCTTTATTTTCTACCCTTCTCTCTTGCTCAAGGAGTAGAGCATTAGTCGATAGCACGTTAAATTCATCAACAATATTAGCCATGCGGGAATAATATATTTCGACATTCAGAAAACATCTTTCCTATAGTATTCTCAAACTGAATTGGTATATTTAAAATCCTTAATAAGTGTTTAGTGCAACAGGAAACCGAATCATGAAATATTAAATATAAAACAATGAAATATATACTTCTTAGTGAAGTATTTTACTGAAATTTTATTAAATAGTGTTTCTTAAATGGCGACAAAACCATATTATCCTTACAGACTGTAGTGTAGTTTTAATTAAGTATGCAAAAATTTTTTCTCAGTAAACTTTTAATATCAAAAGTTGTTTCCTTACACCCAAACACCCATTTTAAACAGTTATCTGCAATCCTTAGTCAACAGTTAGTAAACAGTTATTTTCATTTCAACAAATAAAAATCGGTCTCTTGTTCTCGAGCTCTTAGTTTTTTTGATGAATGCTCTCACTTCATTTTTTTTTCTTATAAATTTTCCTGAAGCACGATCCCCAGCACGGTTTTCACTTTCTGCATTTCCCGTTTTAAAAAATCTGTTAATTACACCAGTAAGCCTATTTTTTTAATGACACTCAAGAAAGCATCCTTGCAAACACGAATTTTTTGTCTATTAACACCGCGGATGTTGTATATGGTTGCCAAATTTCTTTTTTTTTTAGAATTCCTTGTAATCCAATACGTCCATCCAGAGCCTATAAGGCCTAAGGCCGACGAGTTGGGTTTCTGGATGGAACAAGATTAACGACTGCTGTATGATGGTCACAGCAGCCGGCGGGAAGGGGAGTTGTAGATCCTGAGTCACTGATGAGTCGCCCATCCAGTGACTAACCGTGCCTGATGTTTCTTAACTTCACTGAAGTTGTATTTCAGTGAAAGCCCACCAGGCCACGGCCTCCCCCGACTTTGAACTTTGGATTATCTTTATGATGTGATTTTTGAACTTTGGATTATCTTTACGAAGAAGTTTTGCAGCTTCTATACTGACGTTTGCTAAAATTACATTGCCTTGCTCAATTTTGTTTGCTGTGCGATAAATGCTTGCTTTAAAATTAAATGTTAGCTTTAAAATTATATCCTGATCGTAAACATTTTTGCACTGATAAGTTGATTTATCCTGAAGGCTTCTTTCTCCATCACGAGCGGCAGCATGTTTACAAATTTTAGTCGCAGATATTTCTATATTAACACCACAGACTGTGACAGTCAAGTTTCTCAATTGTTCTTTTCGTATTTATTTCTTTTTTTTTACTTCCTTTATTGCCTTCTTCAACGGTAACTGTTGTTAAAAAAATGTTATTTTCCACGGGAACACTGCTCACTGAAAATGCGGGCGCAGCCATTTTGTTTTGCTAGCGGTCATGTGATTGGCTAAGTAGAATTGTCTAGTTTTGCAAAAATACACAAACCGGATATGTCTGCATTTGCTTCAAAACATCATTTTATCTTGCCTCTGGAGGCAGGATATGACTTAATTTGTTCAAAAGCAAATATCGAAATTAACAGCACATAACTACTTGAGAGTCATGGTATATGTTGCTGGACGGCCAAAGAAGAAACCGCACTTCACCAAACAGCAGAGAAAGAATAGACTATTATTGGCCAAGAAGTATAAAGATTTCTCATTATAATAGTAGCCACAAGTGATTTACAGTGACGAATCTGTGCTCAGCAGTAACTTTACTGTTGGTGAAACTAATCTTTATACATTAACTAGGTTCCGCCCAAGGTGTGGTCACAGAAGCCTCGTCCCGTTACATAGACGAGTAGCACCTAAATTTCGCATGAGCATGACACGAATGCCTAATTTCAATTGGAGCTTATGTGAGGGCACACCTGACAACTCGATAAAATTCAGGAACTCCACGGGGTATGAAATGCTCTGTTCTGTGTCATGACTGTATCTACTGAAAAATACTCTGTTATGTCCGGTGCTAACTTATTCCATATATCCGAATTTATTTTGTACACAACGTCACTTTTGGTGCAAGAATCGGTCTTTGACATAGCCATTGGTCGTCATTAATATTATTTTGTAAGTATGGGTAAACGCTCGCAATTAATTCTGAATTACTCTGCACTAATTTACAAAATCTCACATTAGTGCCACATAGGCCTCGACATCAGTTTCCAACTGGCCATCTGCAATTTTTAATAGTGTGTCCGCAAATTTTCCAGCATTGATGTCTCTTGTACAGATGCACTCTCATATTTGTTGTTAAGGTGAATTTTGTTATGCTTCCCCATAAAGTTGAGTTTTCGTCTCCAAGTGTATCCTTTTGAATAAATGATAGAGTTTAGCGGAAATCACCAGCCAGCAAAACAACCATTCCTCCCATAATATCTATAGTGTTGCGTAAATCCTAGGCCGTTCGATTTAGAGTTTCTATAGCTTTTTTGTGCGACATAGTACTTTCATCCCACATTGATAGCTTGCATTGTCGCAGCATCATACCCTGTGCGCTGTTTATACTAAAATTGCAGATGGGCGATTTTCCTGAGCGAGATTTAATGGTAATTTTAGAACTGAATGCGCCGTACGGCCTCCATTCAGCAACGTGGCGGCTATCCCGGGGAAAGCTACGGCTACAGCAATGTGTTTATATTTTCTTACTTGCGCCAACAATAAATTTAACAAAAATGATTTTCCAGTTCCTCCAGGGTCATCTAGAAAGAAAACTGCACCTTTTCCAGATTCTACTTGCCGTAACACTTGGCCAAAGACTCGTCTTTGTTCTGGTATTAAGCGGGATACCAATTCGGCCACTTGCTGCTGCAAATCTGGGACATCATAGTTTAATTCCCGTATTATTTCATCACCTAATTCATTTGCGTCTATTCGTCGAGGGCTAATCATTCAGAAATCGTTTTAGCTATTACCCACCATTGCCATTACTTTGTCTTCATATTTTCCAAGGGATTCGTGATAAATGTATTCATTAAATGTCATGTCCGCGTGTGTCTGCTGTAGCCTTCGCAAAATATCTTCCGCCATGTACTCTTTGTATTTGCCCCACAAATCTCGGGGATTGGAAAGTCCGCAAGATGATATCAGAATTGCATAAAGGTCGCTGATTTTGCATGGTGAGTGACACAGCACAGCTTCCTCCAAGGTTTCGTCCCAGTTATTGTCATACTCTAACAGATGCAGAGCTTCACATGCCTCTATGTACGTTGCGCATTCATAGCTATTGACAATTTTAAGGTCTCTAAAGCTTGTCGGATCCCGGACATGGTGCAGCAGCAAACGTAAACAGAAACATTCAAAATTAGTAACATGGACGGTGTAGACACGACCAAGGGTATCTGATGATTTTACTCTGGGACACCTTTCAACAGGCGTATTTTGAACGCGACGTTTCCACTCCTTTCTTGACGTGTTCCAAGTGTAATAGCGGGGGACCTCGGCATTAAAAATGTTTTTGCCAAAGAGTCTGTCTGATAAAACTGAAAGGATGCTGTTAATGTTGTTTTGGGCGGTGATGAAACTCTTTCTTGGAAGTTGCTCTAGTTGAAATATACGCACTCTCGGTTTTCCAATTGTATGGCTTGGTGTCTAACAGTCAGTTGGATGTCTTTCCTTGCTGTAAGGAGAAACCAAGGAGCCGCCACGCTGCCTCGTTGCTGCTGACATAGCGCCCTGCTTGAAAGGTTTGTAAGTCCTCATCCGATAAGTTAAACCTCGACCTTGAAGGCCTAGGATTAATCTATTGCTAAAATGGGAGGCAAGAGGATGAAAAAAATCTGATGTAGTGCAGGGAAGTACTAGTTTTACATCAGATTTTTTTTCATCCTCTTGCCTCCCATTTTACCAATAGAATAAATTTCTTCCCTTCAAGGTGGAGGTTTAACTTATCGGACGATGACTGTACTTCATTAATAGGATGTGTCATACCTTCATTCCTGAGGTTAAATATCTCCTGATCACTTTTTATTTACGAGGGTTGGGGCATAAGTCAGGGCAACTATATTTTTTCTTGTAGATATGTGAACGGATCACATGTGTCGTGTGGAAGTTCTGCAGGCATAGTCTGTATGCAGAGCAACAGATGGCTTTGTGATAGCTGGTAGTAGCGCAGCGAGGGCTGTAAAATCAGTCAGTTAGTGAGTGTCGTGCGAGATGGAAGTAACCCGTGTTGAGCAGCGCGCTTACATCAAAATAGCCGTTCTCCAAGGGAGAAATGCGATGGAATGTCACAGTGAATTAGTGGAAGCCCTTGGGAATAATGCCCTGCCATACCGTACAGTAGCACGGTTGGTCGGAATGTTTCAGCAAGGACGTGTGTCAACCAGTAATGAGCAACGTTCTGGACGACAGTAGCGGGACGATAGTGATGAGCAGCATGTGGTGACAGTAGCAGGGGACTAGTTTAAGGGTCTTTAGGCCCAGGTTTGTCATGTCAACTTTATGTGTACTGTGTTGTCATTCTTTTACTCCGTGGAGGCCATATTGCCTTGTATACTACCGTAATAAATTAGTGTGTTACGATATTTCAGTGCTATTCATTAGCCACACATGTAGTTAACACCTTGTCCTTTCGTCTGTATACGTCATATTTTCCAACCGGACTGGTATCTTCAAGAAAAAAAATAGTTGCCATGACTTTTGCCCTAACCCTCGTATATACTTGCATATAAATTTGATTGCGCGTACAGAGCTGCAGGCTTCTACATTAATATGAGCATTAAACATTTTGCAAATAATGGTTGAATACGGGACAACCCAGCTGTTGTCTAAGGTCTCGAAGCCTCCAGTGCGAGTCTGAATAGTAACTTTGCTACCACCACCTTCGGGTGCTCTGGGTCTGTATAATGGGTAGCCATTGTCATTGTGTACTGTTTCTTTTAGGAGCTGTTTAGGAATTTTTTTACATTTACCTTCTTTCATGCATGGCGATGCTGGATATCGTGTTCCACAGGGACCGTGAACCATGTTTCGGACTATAGTGTCATACAATTCTTATCTTGTACCGGATCCGGAATCTCGGCGCTTATTTGAAGGGGTGTAATTTCTCTTTTAACCATATAATATGTTCTCTGGTAGTCCTCTTTTTTGCCACCCAATGGACTAAACGAAACAACTGTACCTCTCCGAATATTTTGCCCTTGATAATAACATTAATAAATTTTTGAGCTTTTGATCTAAATACTGTGGCAACTAAATCGTGTGTATCGTTAATTTTTGCTCAGGCATTTACTCCTCAGTTATTTCTTTCCACGCGGGATTGCAGGTAAAAGTGAAAAATAGAACAGGTCTGCCGTAAGTTCGTACATAGGCGAATCCATCTTGTGTGTATTCGTGCAGGTAGCGGGGACTGTTAACGAAGGACGACGGAAGAATTACCATTTTGCCTAAATCTCTGGGGTTCATGTTAGCATCGCTAGTAATAGCATCCTGCAGATGTATGTAATTGTCAACACGCAGCTTTTTTTGATTTAAAGAAATATAACGAAGACGTTCGCTTTCTACATTTACATACATGTCGTCCAAGAATTGATGAAAGAGTTGTCTGCACCGCGGTAACAGATTAAAATCATTTTCTCGCAACACGATATGATATGCATAAAAAAAACCGTGCACGAAACTTTTTTGTTCGGAACAGGCCGTTATGCTACAGGGTTAATCAGTGGAATTCCAATATGATATCCCTCTTGTCCCTTGCTGTAAATCAATGGATATTGCAGGCCATTATAAAACTTGTGCTTGCAAGACAATATCCCTTGAGGAGAACTGATCGACACAACTACAGCAGCAATTTCATTAATTAATGGTACATTGTTATGCCTTTCGTGCTCTCCTCGCGGAGTCCGGTTCTCTAAAGCTGTTTTAAAAATATTGTTTAAGATGTTTTGTTCACGCAACATTCTTTGAATTTTTAACACCGCATCTCTTTCAACTCCCTGGATAAATTGGCAGCGACGGTTTACTTGAACTTCTTCGTCACCCATAAAATAGAACTGTAAAAATTTATACTGTTCATTATCACCTGGAAAAAGCGAACTTATTCTATGATAAACTTGCGACAGTTAATGTTGGCAAAAATCCTGGCAGTATTAACTCTCGGTCCACTCTAAAAGATATCATTTGGAAGCATGAGTTGTATTTCCGGATCGTATTTAAAAACGCTTTGAATCATCAGAGTCATATAAAATGAGAGTTTTTAAAGGCTCTTCTGGCTCACCGTCTAAAGGAAGGGAAACTTTGCCATAGGAACAGAACATGCCTATGGTCTCATCTTTCCATTTTAAAGCACTGCAAAGCGACACACCTCGTCCATTAGTCCGATAAGAACTGACCTGTGATTCTTATAATAAATGATGGGATCGTAATTAAATGCCGCGTCATAAAATATAGATCAGGTGTTTCATTGAAAATTTCGCCAACGTTCCGCTTGGAATTGTGCATTTTAATATCTACGCGCCTGTGACTGTCTCGGTGTTTCGTTCTGCTTGTTCTTCCAGCCAAAATTGTCTCTAAACAGGTGAATCGGAGAACCTTAAGCGCGCTTAACGCTGATCCTGTTCGTTCAATGGTGCTGCGTTTCTTCAGCCGTCTCGGAAGTTCTTTAGTTATTTTGACGCTCTTGGTTGTTCAAGTCATCTTTGCTGGGGGTGTATAGGCGTCTCGTTGGCTCTCAAAGCGGCCTGACGCACCGCCTTGAGCAGTTCTATTCGCCTTTGTTGCGTCTGAAACGGGGTTTCAACGGCTCTCAAAGCGGCCTGATGCTCTGCTTCTTCTTGTATTCACAGTTCAGCATCTTCCAAGATTCCAGTGATCGAGCTAATCTTTTCGCTTGTGCTTCAGAAGATACTCTTGAAAGACTTGTTTTACGTTTGCAAGGTATTGCACTATTGTGTGGTGCGCGGCACTGGACTGTGGTGCAATCAGAATAAACACAACTTTAGCGCGTTTTAGCAATACAGTAGCAATATCTATAGATTCTATGCAAGCCCAAACAACAGGAGTTCTATGCATTGTTACAAATAGAACCTTATTTATAAAGCACAACAATTTTGCTTTGCATTGTTGGTCATGAGATATCTATTGTTGGTGCGTGCATAATGTTGGTGAATTGCGTGTTGATAAGCAGGGTTTTTTTTAAAAGACTAAGGAAAGCGATTTTTTCCCGTGGGAAAGACATTTCCCCGCGGCAAAAAGTAGCCTATGTCACTCTCGAGCCGTTCGACTATCTCCATACAAAAAACCACATAAATCCGTCGCTCCGTATCGCCATGAAAGAAGGAGCAACAAACAAACAAACAAATAAATACAATTTTACTTTTATAATATTAGTATGGATGGATAAAATTCAAATAATTTGCAATATTTATTACTTCGTTTAATTCAGTGAGTACAAATAAGTCAGAATACACACTTTTCAAACATAGGGTGGATACAAATGATAATAAATTTATTAAGTAGATTGTCTCCTGTTTTTAAATGCAAATGCAGTAAAACAAAAATGAATAATAAATAGAAAGGAAAGAAAAGTCACCAATGCTGAATAAAACTTATAGATATGTCTTGAAGGTCTTAAAGGTCTTGAAGAAGGTCTTGTTGTTAGGCGGAAAAATGATGTCCACAGGCAACATTTAATATAACTTTGAAGAATACAGTGTTCAAAAGGATAATGTTGGAGTGAATAATGAAAAACTTGAAGTAGAGAAGAATGACAGTCTTGAAGTATAAACTTTTTCGAGGTATTTTCCCTCATCATCAGTGTTACGAGCTTCAAAACAGAAAACAAAAGTTTTCTGGAACAAGAATTGGAGAATCTTGTCAAGAGGTGGCGCTAGTGAAGTTTGTGGTTGGAGGTGGAGAAGGCGAGAACTGAACAAGAGGAGAAGCACGGAGAGACTCGAGCGAACAGGTTGGAGAGAGAGAAGAGAGGAAGAACTCGGGCAGAAAGTGAAGAGTCGTAAAGAAAACTATGGCTTTAGAGAAGGAGGCTCGACTTTAGATGGAATTAAAGATTCATACGGCGAAGCCAAAGTTAAAGGTGAAAGTGATACCTTCACGCGAAAATGGACGTCGGAAAACTCCATGCATAAGCTTCAGGTCAGTAATCATTTATATTTGGCTAAGTCTCCTCAAGCTTTGTGTAATGAGCAAAAATAATATTTATCAGCGAAAATTAATAATTGTAATAGAAGGAAAATAACAATGAAATCCATTATTAGCCAATGAAAATTATCCATAATTGAAATGCCTCTCTCCCTTCGATTAAGTCAATGGCTAACACTATGGCAAATAAATTCTTTTGTTGAATGGACAATGCAAATAGACCTTACCTGTAATGAAATAATTCTAAGGAGAATTTATACCGTAGGACATTTCCCTTGCACTATAAATGGTTTCCTGAATAAAGGAATTGGCTATATTAAAACCATCATTTAACCTGAGATAGAATTGCCTTATTGTCGGAAAATTGGAGCCGGGTTCGTCTTATTATTGATATTTCTCTATGAATGCTCAAGCTATTGCTTATTGGAAGCTTGAAAGTGTTTTAGGCAGCAGCCGTATAATTGTATTTTATTTTGATAGTGCCTATTTTGATTTAGGCTTTTGTATAATTAATGATATATGAAATTTAACAGAAAAAGGAAATAGCATTGCATATTGGATGTTCCTATTAATTTATTATCAAGAGAATAAATTGCATAAGTGTAGTCCTATATGCTAAGGATAGCTTTTATTAGTTCCTATTCTAATTTGGATCCCTTTTCCTAATTTCTCTTTTGCCGCTTCACCTTTGTTGACGCTGAGAGTAGACCACTTCCAACGAAAGGCGATTTAATCCAATAACCAGTGTTTAACTTCAAAGAGGAAGATAGGTGTACGTTTCGCCACGGAAGATAACCTTACCCGACTTCTGCTTCAGTTTATTTTTGGGCCAATACTCCGGCGGTTGCGGAAGAGGTTGCTTTATTACTTAATTTATATTCTACTGCGTATTGTTTTATTGTGTTTGTAAGCCAAGAAGTTAACCTAGGCTTGTATCGCCAATGATAATCATTCCTCCAATCAAATGTAAAAGAATAAGTAAATCAAATGGAACATTTTGTTTATATTTTACGAATAAAATTTATTGAATTATAAATTCTTGTTCGTACTCTGTTCGGTGAAGCCCCATTTGGTCGCCTCCCATTTGGACGCCATTTCAGCGCCATTTGGTCGCCTCCCATTTGGACGTTTGACCTGACCCATTTGATCGCCTCCCATTTCGTCGCTTGCATCCTCTAAGACTTTCTATTAACTAACTGTATTTAAACAAAAACTAATAAAGCCAAAATTTATTAATTAATAATATTTAAAATAAAAATCATATATCAAAATATCATATTTATTCCTCATTTTCATTGAGAATAAATATGGTATTTTTAATATAAAAAATTCAAAAAGAATTCAATGTGGTTAATTTAATTTAAAACCATTTCCAAGTTCTAGATTTGACCTAAGTGCAATTAGTTACTTTACTTCTAATAATAACTTATCCGTAGAAGAGAACTGCAGCGTTAGCTATGAAAACTGCTTCGTCTCACACCAGCAATGGCTTGCACGCAAGTCTGGCATTTTACCTTGAATCGCCACTGACTCCTCATAATAGTAATCCACTGCATGCATGGAAAATGATGCACGGAAATAATATTGCATTTAGAATGATGGCCCAGAGATTTTTAACGCCACCAGCAACATCTGTGCCTGCAGAAAGACTTTTTTCAAAAGCAGGTTGCACCATTGGAAAAAAAAGGACCATGCTAAGTCCAAAGCATTTGGACAAATTGTTGGTTTTGCAATCGATGCCTTTGAATGTCTTGCATAAATTTTGTTAAACCCAACTTTTACATTTGTCAAATTATCAGTAATAAAATGTCTGTTGTAGTCTAAGCTTTATCTATGTGATTTTATGCTATTTTATTGAGATAAAAAAATTAAAAGAACCATCGATGGTATTCCTGAACCCATCGAGGGTATTCCTGAACCCATCGATGGTATTCCTGTACCCATCGATTGTGTTTCGATGATGGTTCATACCATCGATGGTGCCACCGATGGTGGTTTTTAAACCATCGCACACCTCTATTAATAAGGCATCAACATGTAATTAAGTAACACATGCAGAAAAATACATTTTATTACCGTGGCTCATCAAGGCCCTATGGGATGAATAAAGAACAGGCGATCAAATGGGAGGCGACCAAATGGGAGGACGACTAAATGGGAGGCGTCCAAATGGGAGGCGACCAAATGGGGCTTAACCTTCATTCTACCTCCACACTTCAGCTTATCCATTACATTTATCTTATTTTAATCGTAAAAATCAGTTTGAAGATTTTTTGAATGGGATAATAATAATTGAAATAAAAGTAAAAATAAAATAATCCTTTTCTCGAAAACGTTTATACTTCAAGACTGTTATCTAATATTATCCTTTTGAATAATATTCTTAAAAATTATATTAAATTGTGTCTGTTTACTTTTCATCATTTTTCCGCCTCACAACAAGACGACCTTCAAGATCTTCAAGACATATCTACAAGTTTTAATTATGCATTGGTGATTTTTCTTTTCTTTTCTTTCCATTTGCATGTATTATTCATTTTTATTTTACTGCAGTTGCATTTAAAAAAGGAGAACATCAAGTTATTAAATTTATTCTCATTCATTCCTTTCCTTTATTAATAATATTCACACAATACAAATATTACCAAATAAAAATTTATAGGATACAAAATATACTAAATTACTTGTTGTAATACAGTGATCATGTGCCCACCTCTTACACTCTTACACTCATGATCCAGGTTTTAACTTTTTATATGGCCTCAAACAGCGTGTAAATCTGCCCCCATACTTCCTGCGTAATCTTGCCCCATCGCCGTGTTTGAGTTACAAATAAGCCTCTAAGCTTTTTTCTTAAGGTTATCAACTCTAATAGCATAACCGATAATGAGTTATGATGATCTAATGGTATAAATCCTATAACAGCCAATACATTAGTGAGAAAATTTACTTATCAGAATATAAATTAGAAAAACTAGTCTATTTCACTGTTCTCACACGCGACTGATTCCAAACTGTTGTGAGGGTACATGGTTGTGGAAGCGTTTCTCCTGACTCAAAAGCGGTGCGCTCCGATCAACGGTAAGTGAACTATAGCGAATGTGTAAACCTACCCCTGTACCAATCCTACCCCGGTCTCTCCTACATATTGTTTTATGTACCCTATTATTCATCCAAATTTCATTATCCTAGATGTTAGAAAACTTGAGTTATTAACTTGTTAATCTTGGTGGCTGCATTTTTATTTCTGTTCATTACTCAGTTATCGTTCAAATTAGGACCCATGTTCATCTGAACTTTTCTACTTAGAATCACCCTCACTACCTCCTCTAAAAGTTTGTCGGTGTACTTAAAATTCACCCTGTACTTATCCATAGCTACTTCATTTTCTCTACTAGTAATATTGCCATTATCCAGTACCTGTTGTAATATTTTATTCTTTGATACTCCACCTTGTTCATGTAGGAGTTATGAATAATAATTTTCGACTAATCGTTTATAAAACCTTAAGGAAATTAAAGGTTCAAGTTTTCGTCAAATAAAAATGAGCCACCTGTTTACGCCACAGTGGTTTCATCCAATAATTCAATAGTTTACGGTACCTTCCCTAAATGTCTTCGTCAAGTCAAAATCATCCCAGTCTCTAAAAAAGGTAATCCGTTAGACTTTGGTAATTATAGGCCAATTTCAATTGTACCCGTTTTTTCTAAAGTTTTTGAAAAACTTTACTTCTGCCGATTATCTGACTTTGTATTTAATAATAAGTTAATTTCTTCCGCGCAACATGGTTTCTCACCAAAACATGGTATTGAGACAGCTTGCTACGAATTATTTGAATATATCACTTCAAATATGGTAGATAACAAATACGTAGTCTCTATATTTCTAGATTTTTCAAAAGCCTTTGATTCCATCCCGCTGCACCTTTTAATACACAAACTCACTAACTTTTACAACGTACGTGGCCCACCCCTAACTTGGTTAATTGAATTTTTATCTGAACGACAATATACATTAACTATTGGAAATAAATCCTCTTCGACTTTAGTACGTAATCATGGTGTCCCTCAAGGCTCCATATTATCCCCGCTTCTTTTTAACCTCTTCATAAATGACCTTTCATACACACTTATGCCTTCTTTTGTTATCCTCTATGCGGACGATGTGACCCTTTCTTATGCTGACACTTCCATTTCAAGTATCCAAAAATCTATCAATCACTCGCTAACCATTTTAAATAAGTGGATCCAAATAAACCAGTTATCTTTAAATCTTAACAAGACCAAATACATGATTTTTGCCCAAAAAAATAAGCAATCTATCCCTCACAAGTTGCTAATTTATTACAACTCAGTCCTTTTATCTCCTACTAATACTTTTAAATACCTTGGATTACATTTATCACCTGATCTTTCCTGGAATTACCATATAAATGAATTATCCAAGACTCTTAGTAAAAGATTAGGTATAATATCACAACATCAATATCTCCCTACTGAAATATTATTGTTACTATACAATACGCTTATCCATTCATCACTATGTTATGGTGTTCAATTTTGGGGTTCTACTTCTAATACTAACCTAACCAGAATCTTCCGCATACAAAAAAGGTTTTTTAGAATACTTTTAAAAATTTCAAATCTATATTCGGTAACTCATTACTTTGGACATTTCCGAATACTAACAATATATCAAATTTATATCCAGCAGCTACTATCATTCTTTTTTAAGATAATTAATGGCTATCTTAATGTTCCTATTCCACCAATAATACAGTTTCAACGCGATTTTCACCCTTACCCCACTAGATCTGCCTCCTCAATACGTTGCCCATTCGCCAAGCGTCACTACCAAAGTAAGTGCATCTCCCATGCAGGAACAAAATGGTGGGCTATCTTTCCAGAGTATTTAAGGCAATCCCCAAACCAGCTTCCTTTAAAAGAAACATAAAATCATTCCTAAACTCAATTAACCCCTAATGTGCTTACTCGACTAACATATTAAATTCTCTATTCAAACTCTAATACTAACATAAATTTTATATAATAAAATCTATTAGTATTAATTATTATAAAAATTCCAGTAATTAATAAACTACTATTTTATGTTATGTCATACCGGCTCTGGACAGGGTCATTGTAAAATTTTTCTTGTCATAAATAAATAAATAAATAAATAACGATGGCGCTTCTCTACATTATACAGTCATATCTCTTGTGTCGAAGTCATGTGCGGTCGCAAAGATAAATGATGATGAATTGAAATTGCAGCAGGTAAATCACATCCGAAAACTGAGGAGCTGATCGAATTCGTTAAACTCGGGAACAGAGTCAACGCTGAAAGTTTATTGTGCCACCTAGGAACTTCTGGAACACTCGAATTCACACTTCGAAACATTGAATACCGAAAATTGTCCGCTGAGATTATTTAAATGTAGAGTTTAAGGAATTATTCTTAACGCTAGTGTGTTCAACGTTTCACTATCGCTCAAACCATTCATTAGCATGTGAGGTGAGCGTTCACTGCTGGGGATATTCCTTTCAACCCGTACTACACTTATCAAATTCTCATAAATGCACACTGTTCAATTGCGGAGCAATCTGTCGACGTCCTTTCCCACTTGAAAATCCTCAACGTTTTTCTCCTCAAAAATTTCAAACCGATCACCCGATGGATTCCATTTCGTCATGACCTCCTCCTCCTCCTCATTCGCTCTCTCTGAAGAGTACGAGGATGACGTCACCGGAGCTGACGTGGCCAAGAGATGGTTTCGATTCCTCTTTGGGAATCGCGGTGACGAGGAGGATGACGTTGCTGCTGATGTCATAGAAGTATCGAGTCCGATACTTCTTAAAACTATCGAGTCCGATACTTCTTAAAACTTGGGCGTGACACACAAACTGGCGATGTGTGTAAACAGGCTTTTGTCGCAGGGTATTATCTGGCTCCATAAAATGCACGGCCCAGAATAATAAATAGAAGAATGGACAAGATGTGCATTCCAGGCGTGCAAACAGTAGGGGACTACGGGCTTTAATGAACGGGGTGAGCGGCGCTTGCGACGGCGGATAAGGAGTGATCGACACGCTACCGAGGAATTTTTTAATATTATTTTGACAGCCCAATGAGCGAGGAATGTACAGAAAGCTATCGAGAACAACTGTGCAACGCACATTAATGCGTCTTGGCTTCCGCAGCAGACATCTGGGTCCAGCACCCATGTTGACATGTGAGCATCGCAAGAAATGATTTGCGTTTGCAGTGTAATACAAACATTGGACACTAAACCAGTAGAAAAAGGTTGCATTTTCCAATGAGTCGCATTTTCTACTACATCGTATCGATGGGCACTGGCGTATCCGCCTGAAGACATCCGAAAGCACACTACCTGAAACCATTTTTGGGCGGCAACAGGATGGAGGAGGCAGTGTAATGGTCTGGACCATGTTTTCTCAGCATGTTTTGGGTCTGTTACTTCCTCTGGAAGTTACCGTCAACAGCTGTGCATACTTAACCGTCGTTGCCAAACAAGTGCATCCCTACATGGCAACTACGTATACTGCGAATGATCTCATCTTTCAACAGAATAATGCAACATGTCACGTGACCAAAATTTGCCGTGAATGGGTCGAGGAGGATCAGGATGGGTTCCACTTACTATTCTGGCCTCCAACTTCATCAGATCTTATTTCTTGCGAAAATCTGTAGGAACATCTGGAGTGACACGTCAGGCAGCGAGACCCTCCACCCCGGAATCTTCATGAGTTACGTGATGCTCTGCTGTTTGCATGGACACAGATTGCTCTTGCCACCTTCCAAGCACTCATGAGTCCATGCCCCATCGTCTAGCTGCTGTTTTGGCTGCTAAAGCAGGCTTTTCGGCTGTTAGGTAGGTGGTCGTAATTCATTGGCTCGACCCTGTATTTAACTGTGTTATTTTTTTTGAATTAATCCTTTCATATTCTGTAAAATCGTATTGGCTCACTTGCATTTGACTGGCCCTCATAAGAATGAACCTTTATTTTTTATTAAATTCTGAGATTCGTTTAAGAATTTTTAGTCTAAACTGCTGGCAAAAAATATCACGCATGGAAAGGCATGCAACCTATTTCATCACGATATGTGCACAGGATCCTGGTACAGGTTGTCCGAAAAATATTTCCACTGGAAGAACGGTATGTGTCTTCCCTAATTTACAAAAAATCATCTATCTGGCATCTGTATTGTAATAGACAAGAGAAGTATTCTCACCATCTGACATACCCCACGCACACAGTCCTATTTCTGTGCAGCAACTGATGGAGTTTAAGAGAGGCAGAATTGTGGAACTTCGAGAGCGTGCATGATCTTATCGGCAAATATTGGACATAATGTTTCTGTGTTGGCTCAATCTTGGTAGGAGTGGTCTGCAGACGGTATACACTCTTGGTAGAAATAATTCTTTCGTAGACTATCTTCAACGTTCACAAACACCTTCTACTGATACACACAGTTCAGTTCTCTGAAAGGCTTTAAAGGCTTAGCGAACCTTTGTTCACGAAGGAACGCTATGGATCAGAAATTACGGGGTAAAACGCTTATCTGGGTCGATGCGGAAAGCTGAACGACTCTTCCATACGCTTCGACGAACACACAGACAGCACACACACCTGGAAGGGGCCGTAAAATTTCTTGAGTATGTTACAAAAATAATTTTGGGTTAGCAAAGAAGGACGGGACAGCACTCTTCGAAGAAAGCACCGAGGTCTTCTTGTAAAAACGCTACAAGACCGAAAGGAGACACGCCACACACTAAGCTGGATTCCAAGGCTGGCTTAATCCCTCCGAAGTACGGTAAGAAAGTTCGTTGCAGGGGCGTTGCGGAGCAATCTGTCAACGTCCTTTCCCCTTTGAAAATCCTCAACGTAATCCTCAATGACATTTGCACTTGTTGATTCTTTTGTGTCTCTAGTTTGCTTCAGATCTTAGCGATTACAGCGATTTATCAATTGTTTAAAGTTACGAAACGAGTTCATTTCTAAGAGGTGTTTCTGAGAAAAATCTTAAACGATGTTAAAAATAGGCAATGCATAAAATAAAAGAGCACCATTGTATATTTAACATTGTTCCATATCCTATAAAAGGTCCCTTAGGGTTATTTCACTTCGTCACTTTTTTTTCCTAACTAATTAATATATCATCCCTATCTTTTCTTTTTATGACGGATTCCAGAAATTTCATCGTTATTGTCAGGTAATAATAACCAATCAATAAAGGACTATAAGTTAAACTGGAATTAAGATGGCTTTCAATAATGCTTCTTTCATTTTAATCGAAAATGTGAGAAAATATTTCAATTAACAAACCCTTTGAAATTAGCGAATGAAGTTTTTTTGCGTCGAGCGTCGATGCTTGGCAGGCATGGAAAGAATTCCAGGAATGAGAGCAGCAATATAACGCCTTCATTTTATTGGAACCGACATTTCTCGGTCGAATTTCACTAGGAACAATGGGCGTTCCTAATCTTTTCACAACTATTTGTTCATAAATCATCTTACATAATCTCAATTATACTTGGCAATGAAAACTGAGTAATATTTAACAAGTAATTATTTGAGGTGTAACTGCCGATGCTCGTTGATTTTGTGGTCAATTCTCATTGAAAAATATTAAGTTTTTAATTCTTTATCTCACATTATACTTACACTGTGACTAAATAGTTTTGAAAAATTCTTTGTGCATAAAAACAAATTATTTTACATGCAAACTCAATGTTCACTCCAGCGCCACTTTTAAACTGATGCTGACGTTCTAGCTTTATCAATTACCATTGGCTTTCCTAATTTGTATTTCTATTGCGTACCTCAACAGCTCGTACAGTGAATCCTTTATTTATATCAGTTCTTTTCTGATTAGTACAGATTTTTTCAAAGGGAGGGGGCGAAAACCTAAAAGTCAGACTGATAATAATCTCTTTTCATCCAAATATCTTGAAACAGTCTTTGGTTCTAACATCATCATGCAGCTCGCATTATCTTATTCATAAGCTTTAGCAGTTTGATACTCGTATGACTCTTCTACTAACAAAAATCAAACATAGCTTGACGTTCATCGGCAGTTATCGTAAATGTCATATTCATGCTCAAAGCAGCTGTTGACGGACAGAGCTCTGACCTAACTCTGATTGTTTTCATTGCTACTTTGATCAATGTACCCTTCATCGCGACACTGTGTTCATTCGACTTCGTCCATTTAAGACGTGGGCATATGCTTTTACCGCCGCTAAACAAGTTTCCACATTTGAAATCTATAGAACTCATTGCATTCGGTTGTTTCTTATTTTTTAAGCTGATAACTTCTTTTCCCTTTAATCTAATGAAAGAAAATGTGCAACGATTGGAAGCTTGTATCAGAGAGAAGGCGTATCGCAAGCAAAAACCGGATGGCAGTGAAAGTATGCTAAAGAAGGAGACAAGTCTTTAGGATTGATAATGGAGCTTTATTAAATTGTAGAGAAATAAGAAGTATTTATTACTTGAGTAAATTAATTGATACATTTAAGAATTAGTTCACAGAAATCAGGGAAGTTATCTTCACTTAAGGCGTACTGTAAGGATGATTAATTAAAGAGTAAACAATATGCTTAGCAATTCACAGAAAATTGGAAATATCCAAAAAAACCCAAAAAAACATAGACTTCAGTCCTAAAATTCCTGATAATATTCTAGAACAATTAAAAAAAAAACAAATAAAAACTCACCATTCGCTAAGGTGTAGCGGATGAAAGTCGCCTACAATGCCCTATTGAGAACAGCGTTCAGGGTTACGAAAAGGGAATCGATGATTAGAGTATGTAAAGAGCAAAATTTGAGACTATTCGAATTACCGGAATTCTTAATGAAATATCGGGAGCTCTTCGAAACTCGCGACATCCGGCATCGTTTATAAAGAATTAGCTGCTTAAAGATGATAAATATCGTACTACGAGAAAGTACAAGATAGTGAATCCACAGATGGTATCTCCATTTCTCTCGAGACATTTCCCATATAACGCTATAGAAATATGGAATACACTCCCTTTGGATCTGCGAAGTATCACGATCGAATGTGTATCATCAAAATGTCAGGTTACGTGCTGTCATTTTAGAAGTCGAATCAAAGAGTATTACTATTTAAACCAAAATAACTAATTGACGACTTGGATATTGAATGCTTTTGATTAATAACGATAGTTCCCTCCCGGGGAATTTAGTCCTTTTGTCCTATCATATTCCTTCGGAATGCTTATCTTAATAATAATAATAATAATAATAATAATAATAATAATAATAATAATATGGTCTG
>JAHWFO010052575.1:0-10736 GCA_023313115.1 Rhysida immarginata | reverse complement strand
TTATTATTATTATTATTATTATTATTATTATTATTATTATTATTGAAAGAGCACTCTCCAGGAGTAAAAGAAGAATAGTGTGAAAATTAAAATTTAATATGAAACGCGCGCTCTGTTTAAGGACACTGAACGTTGGAAATGCCATATTAAGCAACAACGTCGTCTGCTTATTCTTCAAGGGAATCGAAGCGCCGCCCTGGCGAGCACTTGATCCCAAGTCCCTTGATTTAGCATTGAGTTTCCACCTCTGGTATATATCTATCTCTATGATCCGAAACGTCAGCTTTTTTTTTCAGGGTCTTTCAATTTGCTTTTTATTCCAGGTTCTTTTTGTGTCTCGTCCTTTTTTTTCTTTTACATCCATCATTAACAAAAACTCAATGTTTTAATATTTTTATGCGCCACCATGAAAATACACGGTTATGGCGGTTAAAATGTTTATACCCGTACATTTTCAGTTTACAATGTATTATATTCAAGTCATAAGTGCGCAGTTTTTCAGTAGGAAATAATTCTCCTTTACTTATAATTTTTAAAACAGTATGCATATTTATACAGGGTGACCCAGCATAATTGTTTAGGAACATTGTATGGTTCAAATGGAACAAAAAATGTCCTATAAACATTACATTTAGTTTCGATCGTGTGTGAGATATCGACGTTTGTCTATTTTCTTTTATTTAGAGTCTTTTTCTAGAAAAAAAGTAGGTTTACCTATTTATTCTTAAATATACTCTCTTGTTTTGCATGCCAAACAGGAAGAGGAATCGTCGTAACACGTGTGAAAGGTATTTCATTGACTTGGCCGTTGATTTGAGCAATTGCTCATATTCTGCAACACAGCGTCGAAGTTCATTATGGCGTTTATTTTCACAAAAGAAGAATATGCGAATATTGATTTTTACTATGGGCTTACTGCTGGTAACGCTGCAGAAGCCAGCAGGTTGTACGCGGATGCATTTTCTCATAGGCGCCATCCACATCGAGAGGTGTTTTTGAGGGTACACCAAGTTCTCAGGGAGACAGGATCGTTCAGACTTCGATGTCTCACACACGATCGAAACCAGATATAATGTTCCATTTGAACCATACAATGTTCCTAAACAATTATGCTGGATAAGTTTGAGTCCCCCTGTAGAAATAAAATTGTAGTTTTCCAAAAAAATTAATAAATAAATAAATAAATAAATAAAAATATATTTGTGTAGCTTTAGTCTTAATTTAAAATTGAATTTAATTCCTATGCATTTGAACATAACGAATTTATTTTTGATAATAACAACAAAATGTTCTTGTTGAGTAATGAAGTAGTAAAACTGTGACAAAAAGAATGGTTTGAATTACACAGGCCAACAAAACAAAAATCTTTTAAAATTCATTTGTAACGTTAAGACCTGATTCTCGTACGCTTTCTTTTGTGCTGAATCCGAATCTCGGATTTTTTTCCCTCACCCACAGTTTTGTTTATCAATGAAACACTTTTAAATTATTCAGAGTTTGGGGCCTGATAAATTTCCTTGTGGCCCAAAAATATGGATACTTTAACATTGCAGCCGCTTCTCTTCACGCCAATTACTTTTTACATGTCAGTCCCTATGTGCGTAACTCGGAAACCTGATGTGAAGGAAAAAATCTAAAAGCAGATGATTCAGCGCACACACACAAAAAAAAACCCCACAAGAATAAGGCAAATTCATTCAAGATGATTTTTCATCGTTGGCCTGAGTTATTGCAATGAAACAAATGTGACGAATTGGATCCGTTCAGCTAACTGAATGAGAAAGTGATTTATGACAAAATTAGAGAATCGAGTTTGGAATTTGACCACGCAAATCAGAACTTGTAAGTTTCCCGCTTCTCTGCTTGCATGCGACCGAAGATTATAACGAACGAATGAATCGTGTTGTTTATAATTTCGCTGGCTTTGTTTCGTCTATGTTCAGACTATCCCATTCTTTCCGAGGGGGGGAAATTGTTACGCCCCTCAGCTCGCATTCAACTGAAGAAATCCTTAAGGAGAAATTCTTATCGGCGAGCGACTTATCGACCGAAAACTGTCGAAATTTCTCGGCAATTTCCGTGTTAGAAGTTCGTGTTTTGTTTTGTTTCTTCAGTTAAAATAACATCACGTCACTGGGTCTACCCTATTCGATGGGAAAACTGAGGAGGAAAGTTTTAGCGTTTTATAAAACAAACAAACTCGAAACAAAAACGTTATCAGATCATTTCGTCACATCATTCACTTTGTCCCAGAATCACTTCCCGTCACATCATTCACTTTGTCCTAGAATCATTTTGTCTCGCAGTCAACTCGACCTGTTCTGTATGCCCCATTGAAGTCGTCCAATGAGCTTGCAATGAGGATTGTGAGTAATCAACTCATCGGATTTTGGTGAACTTTTTTTTGTTTTGTTTGGAATTTGCTGTTGAACAAATGTGCAATTAGAATTTTTTTGTGTATCTCTTACGGTTTTCGAGATAGAATTTAGATGTGCCTTAATTTGCATATTTGAGATGATGAAAGGTGCTCCATCAAATAGAGCACCCTCCAGTTCTTAATCATTCCTTGTATTGGAATTTGCGTAACTACATTGGTATCCAAGATAGGAAGGGGGTAATAGACTTTTAACTCACCCGGCATAATTTTAAAAAGAATGATTACCCTGCCTTGTAAACATCTATGACAAATGTTGAAGGACTGATGACGATGCGGATACTTTTGAGGGGACTATCCAACGAATTATTGAAGAATGTATTATTCGTCTCAATGAAAGGAGTCTCTGCCTATAGTGACTCTATTAACTTTTATTCGCTGAAATAAATGCTACAACATTTCTTTATTTTTTTTAACAAAATTATATCATAAAAGACTTAACCCATTTTCATAAGTTTAAGGCTCCCTCTAACAGTGTATTAGTTTCCTTTGGTTCTACATTTTGCCGTTTCAGAGTAGTTAGCTGCATAAAATTATATACATAGGGACACATGTAAAGATTTTTTTTTAATTTCAATATACTGTATTTTCTCGAATCATGAGTTTTTAAGTCAATTTCAGAGGGAAAAAACCACCATCAATTGGAATTCAAGTTTGGTGTATCCTGGCGTTGTCTTCCTGGAAAACTCCAGTTCGATCAGAAAAAAGAAACTCGTCCAAGAATGGAATGACCTGGTCATCCAGCAGATTCAGGCACTCGGCTGCATAACATTGCATAATACAGACCAGAGCAACAGAAGCAAACCCAGATCATCGCAGAGTCTCCACAGGCTTGGATAGTGCGGTTCTTTTCTTACCCTGATGCGCTCATCATCTATGAGGGTGGGTCGAAAAGTAATTCCTCCATGGTTGTAAATTTTTTTATTTTTTAACCGATTTTCAAAATTCTTTTTGTATCTGATACTTATATTTGTCCTCTGTGTAATGCACTATTCACTTTTCGACATAGTCCCCATTTCTTTCCACGCATTGCGCCAACGCATAACTAGTCGGATGAACCCGTCGGAGAAAAATTCCGGGGTTTTTGTCGACACCAGGATTGAATGGCAGCTTTGGACCCTCTTCTATAGCTCGATAACGCTCGCCCGCATACGATCCCCACACCCAGAAGCGTTGCAGCGTGTACAGTTCAAAGCTGGAAGACTTTTCACCTTGTGACTTTCACCACTTCCCAAAGAAGAAAGAGCACCTTAAGGGACATGAGTTGCGTTCTCATGATGAGGTGAAAGATGCCATTCAATTCTCATGTCGACAACAACCCCGGAATTCTGCTCCGAAGGGTTCATCTGATTATTCATGCGTTGGCGCAATGCGTGGAAAGGGATCAGGACTCTGTCTAATGGAAAATAGTGCATTATATTGAGGACAAATTTAAGTATCAGATATAAAAAGAATTTTGAAAATCGGTCACCAAATAAAAAAGTTACAGCTTTTCGACCAACCCTTGTATGTAGGATAGGGTAAACCTAGATTCATCAAACTTGATGACTTTTTTCATCTGCTCCATTTTCCAATTTTTGTCCTCCCGGGCGAACAGTAATCATCTTTTCCTATTGTTTTTACTAAAAATCGGATATCTTGTGGCAGAGCAGTTGCTTAGTTACAGTCCTTAAAGTTTCGTCGCATTGTGCGGATGGATAAGCTTTTGATTTCCTTGTTAAACTTTTCTGTCAGGTCTAATGTACAATTTCTTCGGTTTTTCCTTCATCATGCGTCTTAATGATCTCCAGTCATGATTAGTCAGAATTTTTTTCCGATCACAGTTACTACTCGGGGTTGATGATTCAGATCTTTCCTTCCAAGGCTTTACTAATTGTTGAACCCTTTTTACTCAATTCCAGTAATTGCCGCAATCTCTTTGCTTGTTTTCTCTGCTTGGAATAAGCCGATAATTTGCTCCTTCTGAAACTCGGTGACATCTTTTCCGCGACTATGTGCTGCGTCCACATACATCTTTCTTCAAAACAAATAAAGCGATAAACTAATGCAGGACAATATAAAGGAAGTATTTCGCACAAGACTTCAGTAGTATGCCTGTGACTGACTCCTTAGTATTTGCAAATTGAATATTCGACGGCGACTTTATTTTGGCTAGGCAGTGTATCATCAGCATCATTTACAATCATTATTTATCCACTGCAGGATGAGGTTCCTCCAAATCTATGAAGCACTGAAAAAGCATAGTTAATTTGAAGTGAATTGGCCAATAAACCTGTACTCTGGCAAATGAAAATTGCAAGCTCATCATAAGAGTGAGAAAACATCCGCGCCAGAAAAGACCCTAACCTAACCTGATCATCACGAAAGCCAAAAGACCTGAGCCTTAACGCTCTCGGTCATCAAGTTTGACATCAGTGTTGCCAATTTAGCAGGGGTATGTCCAGTTTAAAAAGCATTTTCATTGTTTTGTGCATTGTTTAATTTTTATTAATAATGTCTTATAAAGGACAAGCGCATGAAATAAAATGATAAATTAGCAATACTGGTTTGTAATCTGTTTTTAATCTGTTTGTAATCAACGATGGTTTAACCCATAATCCTTTGCGAAGTCACCCTACAATACTGTTACAATACTGCTACAATACTGTTACTAGGAGTGAATCTATATATATAAAATTTCTCTGTATGTCTGACTGTCTGTCTGTTCGCTATGTATTCCAAAATAGTTGGTCTATCTTGATGAAATTTTGCATGGTAATTTAGGTTGACCCTGGGAAGGTTTTAGGCAGGCCAAATTGATCCAAGGTCAAGGTCATGGTGGAGTTAAAACGCTTTTTTATCCCCCCCCCCACATTCTGTCTCTCTTTTTTAAGGGAATTTTTATTTCTTTGACCACGTAAAGGGGTAATTCAAGAAGAAGATAGATTGAAGATATATACATAGAAAAAGAAATAAGATAGAAAAAGATAGATGAACTGGAGGCTTTTGTTGCAGAAAATGAACGAAAGCTACTCGATGACCAAAGAACTGCTTACAACAGGATAATTGATGCTGTCAGAAGACAGACTGAAAAACTTTTTTTTCTTGATGTGCCTGGAGGCACAGGAAAAACCTTCCTGATCAACTTTTTCTCGCAAAGACCAGGCAGTACTGCATATCTTGCTGTAGCATCTTCTGGCATTGCAGCAGCAGTTCATACTGGAGGCAGGACTGCACATTCAGCTTTTAAGATTCCTTTGAACCTAGCCAAAACAGATTCTTCAATAATTAACATTTCAAGGAATTCAGGCAAGGCCATGGTTTTCCAATAAACACGGCTCATTGTTTGGGATGTGTGCAGCATGTCATATCGCAAGGCGCTGGAAGTTGTTGACAAGACTTTGAATGACATCAGAGGCAGTGACAGTCTCATGGGAGGAGTGACTGTGGTACTTGCAGGAGACTTTCAACAGACGGGAATCGTCATCCCAAAAGGCACAAAGGCTGATGAGCTGAATGCTTCTTTGAAGAGCTCCATTCTCTGGCAACATGTTCAGAAACTGGAACTGAAGACCACCAGGAGAGCCCGTCTGTTTGAAGATTTAACAGCTGAGCACTTTTCACAGCAACTGCTTGCCACTGGCAGCAGAGGATTGCCTTATTTTTTTACCAACAGCTCAACATGCATCAACTGCCATGTGAAGAGATAGTTGACACAATAGATGAGCTCAAGGCCAAAGTCTTTTCTAGCATGAACAACAACTACTCCTTCCACCTGTTTGTGTGAGCGTGCGATTTTGGCTCCACAAAATGATGAAGATGAAAAAATCAAACTGGATCTGTTAGAAAAAATCAATCTAGATCTGCTAAAAATATTACCTGAACCAGCAAGTTCTTTTCGATCTATTGACACTGTTGTCAATCAGGATGAAACTGTAGAGTTTTCATCTGAGTTTCTAAACTTTGTCCAGCCACCTGGAATGCCACTGCACAACCTAATCCTCCAAGTAGGAGCTCAGTCATACTGCTGAGAAACTTGGACCTTCCACGATTGTGCAATGAAACAAGGTTAGTCATGAAAAGCATGAAGCCTCATGTTATCGAGGTCATGACTATGGTCATCATAGCGAAATACAAAACTGAAATTGTGTTCATTCCAAGAATCCCGCTGATCCCATCAGACACAGATTTGCCATTTCAGTTCAAGAGACTGCAATCTCCTCTTAAGCTCAGTTTCGCTATGTCAATCAACAAGTCTCAGGACAATCTCTTAAGGTTGTTGGACTTGATATAAAGTCTTCTTGACTTTCTTATGGCCAGCTATATGTTGGTTGTTCACGTGTTGACATTCCACATAATCCTTAGATCTACTTTAACCAAAACGGTTTCACTAAGAACATTATTTATTTGGAAGCTTTGCATTAACTAATTCCTTGTTTTGTATGGGTTTGTGTTTAACTTAAGTTTTTTGCTTTGTTCAACAGAATAAATACTTTTAATTAAAAACTGTTCTTGACACGTTTTTTTAATTAGTTTTCACTGTTTAGTTTTTAGTTAGAGCTTTTTTTTTATTATAACACAAGCAATGCTGGGTATTAAGGGTAGTTTTATATATAAAAATTATCTCGGTAGGACTTAGCAACGTCTAGATTTTGAAGTTCGAAATTTAAATTTTTTCTTGAAAAACCGGGACTTCTGGTCGAACCCCATTAAGGCGAGTCATACTATAAGATAAGGTGAGAAATTTGGATGCTATACGACGATAACGCAAATAAAACCACTCGAAGTCAATTTTCACACAGAAGATTTTACTGGATAGAGCGATTCAGTTTCTGTTATCGCTATAAGAAGTGTACTTTCTATGTCGCCCACACAATAAGATTTATTATAACAAAAATGGTGTCCCCCACTTTCGCCCCCTCCACTCTCGCCCCTTAAATTTTTGCCCGTTCCACTTTCGCCCCGGCGCCATTATATGGTAATTTTATCGCCAATATATTTTATCGAGGCCCTGAGGAGAGGCTAAGGCTATACGCAAGTAACTTGAATACAACATAGCCAGGGTTTCAAACTGTGATGGTACTTCAAGCAATGTTTTTCACGAATAATCACCCAATTGTTTTAAGTGGTTTTTAGTGGTAGGCGATTCCCTGAAAAATTGAATCGTTTAATAATCAATTAATTTTTATGCAATTTATTTTTGCATAGTAACGATTAATCGATTCCTGGAAAAATTGAATCTATTTTAAAAAATATTAAAATTAAATCTGTTTATTGTAATTTATTTCCATGGTTAAAAGAGTAGCAAAATAAACACATAGAAGAAGCCATTCATGAATTTTTATTTAATAACAAACAAATCAGAAATATTATAACAATGTATTGTGAAGCAGATAAAAAAAGTTAGATTGATTGATTATTTGGTATTAAACTTCAGTTTACTGTCCTTGTGGGGCGGTACTTGTTCAAAAATTTTTGAAAACCGTGGGCCTATAATAATCACGCTGACGACTACTGTGCAAACCACGGAATTTTAAATGAATGAAACATAAATGATTTAATACATATTATATATTATATTATGTGTTAACGTAATTATGTTTTGTGTAATAATTATGATGCGAATTATACTACATGTGGAACCATTCAGATGGTGATGGTTTTCGCACCAATAACCATTTGGAAGGCTGGCACAGTGGACCAAACAAAGCCGTGGGTTTGCATCCCACGATTTTCAAATTTATCACGCAAATTCGAAAGGAACAGCTCAAAAACGAAGGTTATTATTTAAATTATTATTATTATTACATTAAGGATTAATAGCACAGCAACAAACATCAATAAGAAAACTAAACCGTATGCCTTTTTTTAACCTTTTATTAATATTTTATTTAAGGTTTTTTGTTGTTGGCCAATGCTGGGCAAAATCCGCCAGTGCAAAAGAAAAAGTATAGAGCCATTGAAACAAGACATCAAAATATTAGGAATCAATTCATCAATGGGACAAAAAGCCTCATTGAATATATTGATGCAGCGAGTCATTTGTTACACATAACAGACGTTTAGGGAAAATGTGTTAATAAATCATCTTTTTCTTGTTTTTGAAAGATTGTTTGCGGGTTTTTTTTTCTAAACCTGTTATTTCTTTTAAAACAATTTAGATTTTAGGAAAGCTTTAATTTAAATCGTCCTTAATTAAAAGGAGAATTTCGTGGGTTAGGTTAGGTAAGTATTCTAAATAACTGAATTCTTAGTTTTCTATTTGACTTGTTAACCTCTCTGCAGGGTCTTTTTTATGAAAGTGGGTCCTAAAAGTATTTTTGCAGGGGGCGAGTGTGGAAGGGGTGAAAGTGGAAGGGGCGATAGTGGACGGGGCGAAAGTGGAAGGGGCCAACTTCACGGGGCCAAAGTGGGGTAAACCACAAAAATAAGGAGCGCAACACTATCCGGGATTCAGTAGATTGTACTTTTGGGGTTTCAACCTAATTAAATAATTAAACAAAATTGGAACGTAGGTAATAATTAAAACTGGATTTAATTCTCCAAACATAAGCTAAAGATATTAATGAAAAAAAGGAAAAATTCCGCGACCTGGATTCGAACAAGGGACTACGGTTATCACGGCTACATGCTAATAATTCATAAACCTTTTTGTAGCTGACTGAATACGTGAAGTGACGAAATGAATGTGACGAACAGAATGTGTCAATGCGACAGAGTGGCGAAACGATTCTGGGACGAAATGAACGTGACCATTTCAATGTAATTTGCTGAATCTGTCCAGTCTACTGAGTCAAATCGATTCTGGGGCGTACGGATATAACGACTTGACTAAACGAACGGAAGGAGTCAAGTTGACTTGAGAGTCAAAATGATACTGAGCGAAATGAATGTGACGATTTGAAGCATTGAAAAAGTTTCAGACCACATGATGTGTGTGACGAACTGATTTTTAAATTATTTATTTATTTATTTATATGCATTCCATCTGGAATAAAGTATAATTAAGAAAGTAAACAGGAAAAATAATAAAAAATATAGAAAATTGTTGGGAATACATCAGTTACTGCATAAAATGTTTGTTAAAGTTCAGGACAGTATTTTATTATTTTTCAGAGAAGGTTAGTCATGGTCCATTTGTCCGTTGATATAATGTTCAGTGATCTTCGAAAATAGGGTAGTTCGGTTGGTAGTGGTAAATCTACTCAAGAATTCGAGCGAATAAATAGCGCTATTTATTATGAGCTTTGGCAAAAAACTACTTATAAAAATGCACGCTTGGACTGTACGTTTATCCGGTCGCCATTTGCACGATTACTTGAAAACGGATTAACTGTTTCAAATAAAGTTTTTGAAATATGACCATCAAAGTCTTAGCTCGGCTGTATCAACTTTTCAGGCTTTTTCGTGGACCCCATTTTCGAATTCACGCGTTAAAACAGTGACCGTAAAGAAAACCAAAATAATGGCATGTCATAGAACAATTGATTCGTCAGGAATGAATAAACTGCTACTTTCATGAACATCTTTTAAGCATTGTGACATGGGCACGCACACGTGAAACCGTTTTGTCAAGGCTCAGGAACCAAATCATTCAATATTTGAGCAATAAAATAGACGCAAATTTGGAAAGAATTTAATGAATTTCCGTTACTAATAACTTAGCTAGACCTTAAATTCTCGAATTTATTATTACTTCTATGTCACAGATAAAGCTCCTTACATTTCATTTTGGAATTTTTTTTTACTATTTATTAGAAGAAACGGCAGAATAATGCTATTATATTTTAATTGTTACTATTGCTTCAGAAAAGTATATACATTTCAATTATCCAATTATATACAATTATTATAGATATAAAAAGCAAGAAAATAAAAACATTTTTTATTAATATACTTTCAATGATTAAATTCGGAAAGAAGAAGCTAATGAAATTAGGAAATATCGTCAATATCCTGGGTTGTCAATTTTTTTTATCATAATTATTAATACAAATCTGCATTAAAACTTATTTAACTATTATCTGCATAGAGACTGTAATAAAATTTAATTATTAGAAAAGATGTATTAATTTTCATGAACTCTATTGCTTTTTAAACCCTATTCAAAGTTAACACACGAATCTCATTTTTAAAATCATCGCGAAAGGTTTCGGTTTCGACGAGATGCTGACAAACGCCATTAGATGGCAGCACGTTAAAATCCCCCTAGTTTGTGTGTGATGATGGGACCAGCTTTAACGTGGAAGAGACTCACTCTCCCTTATCAGCTCTTGGTATTACTGATTATGTTATATGTTATAATTTAAATTCTCATCTCATT
>JAHWFO010052573.1:0-29032 GCA_023313115.1 Rhysida immarginata | reverse complement strand
TTCTTATATGTTGCACTGTCCCAACTTTTTTGGAAATGAGTATTGTATATTTGTTTCATTTGAAGCAGAATTTGTGGTTTTCAAATGAATTCTTTTGCACCCTTATTCGACTCGAGTTAACACTCGTACACAGCCTTATTTCTGCCTAAGAAAAACTTCCACATTTTCATCCAAATAGTTCTTCTTCTTCCTCAAGGCCTCGTTTCTTCTACCCTTGGCTCCAATGTCTGTCTCTGGTATCTATCTTCGTTCATTCTTTTGTACATGTCTGAACCATTGTATTTGGTATCTTTTTATACGTCCTATCATTGGCTCTACCTTTAGTGATGACCTGAACGTGGTATTTCTCACTCTTGTCTCTTTTTGTTTTTCTTGCTATGATCTTGAGATATTTCAATTCCGCTATCTGAATTCATCTCTCCGTCTTCTTTGTCATGCCTCTGGCATAGAGGTAGGTGGGATCTGTAGACAGCCATCTTATTTTTTTCAGTCACTTTTCTCTTTTCCAGTTTCCAATGGGGTTCCAATTACGAGGGTTGTTCCGAAAGTAAGTTTTGTCATTTTTTTTTCACGCAGAAGCTTTATTGACAAAAAACAATATAGTATGGCATCATGAACCACAGGGTCGGGACACATTAATATGAACACCTGCTAGTATTCAGAATATCCACCTTTGGCGGCAAGCACAGCAGCTAGTCGACGTGGCAGAGAGTCAATAAGTCCTCGGAAGGTGGTTGCAGGTATCTGGGACCATTCGGAGATCAGTGCATCCCGTAATTCCATCACCGTGCGTGGTGGAGGGTCCAGCTTGCAGACGTGGCGATCGAGATGGTCCTAGAAATGTTCAATGGGGTTGCGGTCTGGGGAGTTTGGTGGCCATGGGAGTAGCTTGAATTCGTCCTCATGCTCCTCGAACCAGTTGTGGACAATTTTGGCAGTATGGCAGGGAGCATTGTCCTGTTGAAAGGTGCCATACGCCTGCTCCGGAGCCCCAACCTCAAGACGGATCGTTGTGCTGTCTTGGTGCTGACACGCCTAGTGGCCCCACTGTTCATTTGCTGTGTCATTTGCTCAACAGTGGCATGCCAATTGGTCTTGGCCAGGCGTCGTAACCGACGCTCGCCTCTAGGATCGATGGCTCCCCTTCGGTTGTTCGAAACTGTCTGGTTCGTCCAGTCGCGATTGTCAAAGGTGGCCGTTTCTGAAATGCTGCCCCGCTTGGCCTGATAGCCACTGATCATCCCGTTTTGGAGGTCCGACAGGTCACTTGCTCTGCCCATGACTGCGACAATTGCTGTGTTAACGGATGCTACTACACGTCTGCTGTTATCAGCTTTTAATGATATGCAATGATTTTTCATCTGCATACCATGGGACGTTCCAACATGTTTGAGTAGATGTGGTCATATTAATGTGTCCTGACCCTGTATACACCTTGCACTATTTTTCGACATAGTCGCCACCGACTTTGAGACATTTGTCGTAGCGTGCAATCAGTTTGAAAAAAGAGTAGCAGCGGATAGGTGTGCCTGAGGCTAATAGAGTACAAATCACAATGGCAGATAGAGTGAGGAAAAAATTCAAAGTGTCACCCTCCGCAGGAAAGATTATGGCAACTGTGTTCTGGGACGCGAAAGGTGTGATTCTCATCGATTTCTTCCATCAAGAGACCATCAATGCGGGAAGCTGTTGCGACACCCTGACCAAACTCAGATCCTCCATTCGACGAAAGAGACCAGTGCTCTTGAGTTAAGGTGTTGTGCTCTTGGACGACAACGCAAAACCACACACAGCAAGGCTCACACAAGATCAGATAGTGTCTGGCAGACTCAATGCCTCCTAAAGACAAGGCCTGAGTGCGAAAACGTCAGAAATTGTTACATCATCATCCAAAGATACGTTTAATCACATTTCAGGGCTTATTATTGGTAGTAATGCAACTAAACGTATCTTCGGATGATGATGATGTAACAATTAGTGATGTCCGTTGGATCCGGATCTCTGATCCGGATCTGAAAATATCCGGATTCGGATCTAGAAATATCCGGATCCGGATCCGGATCTCGGATCTCGGATCTCGGATATCGGATCCGGATTTCGGATCTCGGATATCGGATCCGGATTTCGGATCCTTTCGCTGGATGCGTATTGAGACTAATTAGGACTTAAGAGGACTAGGCTATCACTTAATAAAAGCAATTATAAACTGCTTTCAGAAAAAGTTTGCATATACACAATTTCCTGATATAGGATCCGAATTTCGGATCTCGGATCCAAGATCCGGATCTCAGATCTCGGATCCAAGATCCGGATCTCGGATTTCTGACCAAGATCCGGATCTCGGATCTCGGACCTAGGTCCGAAAAAAAGATCCGGATATCCGGAGCTTGAATTATCCGGATCTTGACATCACTAGTAACAATGTATGACGTTTTCGCGCTCAGGCCTTATCTTCAGGAGGTGTTGGTACACCTGCCTGCTGCTACTCTTTCTTCAAACTGATTGCATGCCATGACAAATGTCTCAATGTCGGTGGCGACTATGTCGAAAAATAGTGCAAGGTGTACAGTCTGTTTCCTATTTTAGTGGACAGTTGATAAAACCTTTTAGAAACGCAATCCCTGATATCTAACAATTTATACGTCTTTAATACAATGTAAATGGTGCTTCTTTACATTTTCAATACTCTGAGAAAGAGCTTTTCCATAACAAAAACATAAACGGTGATTCATGAGAATCTACTTGTTTCCTATTTAGTGGACAATAGAAATAAAAGAAATGAAATAGGAGAATTTATCCTTAGTATTTAGTGGACCCTCCATTCTGTGTAATAAGTGTGAAAACACGATCCTTCATTGATTTAACAAGCTTTTGAAGGACTTCAGGATCTAAGTTATACCATGCTTTAACAATTGATTCTTTCAATGATGAAACACTGCTGTACTGACGTCCATCTTCGTAAACTTTACGCACAATGATACCCCATAAGTTCTCGATAGGGTTCATGTCCGGATTTCTCGGTGGCCAGACCATCACGTTGACATTTTTAGATTTCAGCCAGTTCTTTGTTGACATCGAACTGTGGCATGGGGCGTTGTCTTGCTGCAGAACCCAAGATGGTCCACAAATGCCTTGTCCATAAGGTAAGACAGCTTCTTCAAGTAGCTCCTGATATTTCACAGAATTCATTCTAGTGGTAACGAATGCTAGAGGAGTAGTTCCATTAAAGCCAAAACCGCCCCATATCATTACTGAGCCACCACCATGAACTCTTGTAGAAAATAACTGCTTCTCTTTGCGAATGTCATGCCAGTATGACTGCAACCCATCAGGACCATCGAGATTGAATTTTTTTTCATTTGTAAACAACACCTCCATCCATTTGTCATCCCACGTCATATGTTCCTTTGCCCAGTGCAAACGTTGATTCTTATGCTCAGCAGTTAATGGAGGTTTGGCCTGTTTTTTTGTGTACGTCAAGTGTGGTGATGAAGACAAAATCTTCCACACAGTTTTGCGCTTTACTGGAAGTTGCAGATCAGCACATATTCGAGCACACGAGTGGCCAGTTTGAGTTGCTTCACGGATGATGTCACGATTTGTCAACTTTGGCTTCGGACCACGTTTCTTCTGCGCCGATTTTGAACTGCCCACTGTCAGAAACCTACCAATGGTACTCTTAGGTTTGTTCAGCAAAGCAGCAATTTCACGTATTGACTTTCCACTCTCTCGAAATGCCATGATTTTGCCTTTTTCAATATCAGACAGCTTTTCTCGACTTGCCATTATTGAAATAATCTGGAGTTGTCAGTATGACTGCATATGAGCTTAAAACAATCAAAGAATGATATTCCTGCCTTCCTGAGAATTGTGTGCTGTTACCTTAACTCTTAAAATGGAACTGTCCACTAAATAGGAAACAAGTAATTTCGTATGCATCAAGTTTTTATAAGAACAAAATGCACTTTTTAATCTGTCAAAATGTAAAGAAGCACTATTTACATTGGTTTGAAGACTTAGAAATTGTTAGTTATCAGAGTTTTGCGCTTCTAAAGGGTTTTATTAACTGTCCACTAAAATAGGAAACAAACTGTATAGTTCATGATGCCATGGTGGCAATAAAGTTTCCGTATGAAAAAAAATGACGAAACTTACTTTTGAAACAACCCTCGTAAAAAATTTAAACATGCCACAATGTTATTAATGATTCAAATAAAGTTGTATGTGATCGTAGAGTTGTAACGTCGGGTGTTTTGGTTTTCATGTAAAAGTAGCAAATTTGTGGAATTTCCAGAGTTGTGGAGTGCCTGCTTGCGGACGGACGACTGTATAGAAGAGATTGTTCTTATAAGTGTGTATATTTTGTAGATGACGTATCAGACCATGATGGTCAGGATGGCATTGCATCCGATCAGTCATCATCGAATGGTGCAAGCAACTCCTATAACCGTCGACGGTAGAGCTAAGAAGAAAATGGAACATTAGTCCTTCATTTTTTCGCGAGCCGTGGATACCATTCGTGCACTGTCGTCAGGCACACGTGTTGTGAAGTTTTCAAAAAAAAGAGATTCTTAAGTTTTATTCTTAATCCTTGAACTTTACGTATATGTAAGGGGAAAGAGACTGATGGTGTGTTTGACTCGAGTGATAGTGTGAAAATGTTTTTTGATGCGGTAAATTTGCTATGTTGACAAGTAATGTTTAATTATTATGAATTGTTAATGGTGTATAAAAAGCGTATGTCATCCATTAGAACTACTGTATTCATTATTGGATTATATTGCGACTGGGGTTTATAAATTTTAAATTTATTTATTTTTTTTTTTAAATATATTTTTATTTAAATTGATTAGTGAGTTAGTAGCAGGTGAAGAGGAAAGTTTATTTTCTCACGAGATTTTATGGGGTAGGGGATTTAAAATAACTTACACGGTACCGGCAACCCACCCACCCCCCCACCTTCTACCCCCAAAAAAAAATTTTGCCCCCCCGCACGGGGGGGGGGGGGGAACGATAATTTCTTTTGGCAATAATGACACGGCCATGAATGTATTAAAGTGTGCTTTTATGTTTTTGATAGACAGGGATCGAGGACGTTTCAAAGACTCCTCACAACAAGTGTGCTTTGGGCAGCCGCAATCCAAGTCCACCTAAAAAGTTGTTTTTTTTCGTGGAAGATATCACCTCCTCTTATCTATTAGGAAATTGACACAAATGTTATTTAGAGCATCTAGATTTATTGTACCTGTAAAAAAAAAAATAAAAAAAATATTTAAAAAATTTTTAAAAAACTTAAGAATAATTAAATCGTTTTAATTAATAATAATTATTTTTTAATCTTGGGGTTTTTAATATTTTTTTCGTCCCTTTTTTTTTTTTTTTTAATTTATTTTTTTTTTTTTTGTTTTAATATTTTTTTATTTTTATTTTTTTTTTTATACAAAGTAACTTGTTTGTAAATTTTGTTATATTGTGAATACCTGGAATATTTGAAACTTTTATCTATGGTTGTAAAGAAATTGGCATGTTTCCTAATGTTGAATGTCAAAGTTATTATTATTAATTTAATTATTTATTATTATATTATCTAATTTTTTTTTTTTTTTTTTTTTGTTCCTTCTCCGCCCTCTGCCCTTTTAATCTGTATAGTTTGATTTGACGTCATTTATTATATTTTCTTCCTGTAATTTTATCACCCACCATTTTCGAGGGTTGTGAGGGAATCTCTGTCAAGATCTCTTTATTTTTATTATATTATCGAAATAATTTTTTTTTTTTTTTTTTTTAATTTAATATTTTTTTTTTTTTGTCTTTGTTATGTTTGATCATGGCCACAAATTCTTAAATTATTTTATTTTTTTTTATTTTATTTTTTTTCTGGCAGCTATTTATCACAAATTCCTTTAAAAACGAAAGGATTAAAAAAAAGCGATATTTAAGAATTGACGCTTAAAATAAATATATATATCTATATATATGTTCATTTCAAATGTTCATCACTCAGAAATTTATTTTCACAACAAATTATTTATTATTATTATTATTATTATCATTATTATTATTATTATTTAGCAAGATCAAGTGCAATTGTTTATTTTTGTATTAACTGCTTTTAAAATGGATAAAGGGGATTTTTTTTTTTTTTTATGTATATATATATTTTGTTTTGCTAGTTTTTGTTTTTAATGATGATGATGATAATGATTTTTATTTATTTTGTCAATATATATTAATTAATTGATTAATAATATATAAAGAAAGAAAAGAAAATCTAAGAAAGTAGATTTGCATAAATAAATTCCCAAGAAGAGTTTGTTGTAAATTTTTGCAGAGTTCCATCCATAATTAATTTTTGATGGCCAGATGCATTTGCTCATTATTCACTTCCTGAATCTCTCTCTCTCTCTCTCTTTCTCGGTTGAAGACTAATATTTTTCGTTTGATTAATGTGTCATGAATTTGATGTTTATTATCGTTAAATTTATTACTACTTTCCCCGTAATTTTTTCGACCGTTTGAGATTTTTCGTAGTCTCGATATTCTTATCTGTCCTCTCTCATGGTTTTGTTTTCTGTTTTTCCCCCTTTAAAGGTATAAAAAAAAAAATGACGGGAAAAAAGTAAGCCTAGTTGGAGGGAAAAGCATACACTATAGTCGAACCTCGATTTCATCGTTTTTGTGGGGATGTCAGGAAGAAGTTTGCTGATAGATGTGGGATTATGTATTAAATGAATGAAACCCGCTAATTTGCTTAAATAAGTTATTTGCAGTGCACAACGTATGCATGTTTAATGAAAAAGGTTTTTGGAATTCGTTTTATGCTGTGAAGCCCAATTGCGAGTGCATCTTTGATTGTGTTTCTTTTTCTTCATTTGTACGTACAAGATTTTCCCAAGCCAAATTTTTTCAGTGCTCACTTATTGTTCAAGTAAAGCTGCATTGCAATGGATTTTCAATCACAGGCATATGTTTCACTTTTTTTTTTTTTCCCGAGCCATTTTGCAAACTTGCTAAAAAGCGATCAATCTGGGAAAACGTTCGTTGGGAACAAAAATTCTCGATAGATGCAGGAAAACGATGGAGGCGGGTTTTGTTTTCGATAGCAGCTGCTGAGGGACCAACGAAAAACAACGATGGTTCCTGGAAAAGGATACCGTATATCCAGGGATGATAGATCAAGGTTCGACTGTATTTCTCGAATTCATTGAAAGTAGTGGCTGCTTTTCTCATCCACTTAATACATAAAGGGAGCTTAAGAGAATATTTTTTAATCTCACACCACAAGGAAAAAAAAAAAATTAGACTAATTAAAAAATTAAGAAAAGTAATGTTTGTCACACAAAATATACAAAACAATTGACATGTATTATTATTATTATTATTATTATTATTATTATTATTATTTTAGATTAAAGTTAAGTTGTTAAAAAATTTAATTTTTAATGTTATTTTTTAAGTTGTTCTTATAATATGTATATATATGTACGATGAAGTATATAATATGTACTCAGTTCATAGACACTCCTGTACAATAAGTGATCCATACCATCCCCTTGATTGTATCACAGTTCTGTAAATTGCTGAACTCATACCAGTTTATACAGTAGATGATAGGCCATTGATTGCCATATCAGGAAACTCTCTCTTGCGCTCTGTCTGTCTCTGTCTCTTTCACTCTCTCTTTTCTCTCTTCTCTCTCTCTCTAGTTGACAAGTCAGAGTGGCTCCCATTTTCAGTATCAGTTTTTTATTACAGAGTTTAGAAACTTTTCTCCTTTCCCTTCCTGTGGCAGAATTTTACTCTTGATAAAAAAAAAGTATAAATATAAATATTAAAAAAAAAAAAGGAAAATGTAAAAAATGAATTATAGATTAAAAAAAATAAAAAAATATTCGAAAGCTCAAATTCCAAAGCTTTGCGTCCCAAAATTTTGAATGCAAAATAACCAAAAAGAGTAACAAACGAAATAAACCAAAAACAATCTGTATTGTAATTGTGTTTTATGCTTATTAAAGGAATTAAACTGTAATTTTAAAACATGTAACTCGTGCTCCAGGAATTTAGTCTTATTATCTTTAAGGAAGCGATAATAAAATGTATATTTTTATTTTTAATGCTAAAGTGATGTAATCAATGCCAAAGATTTTTTTATATATACATATATATATTTCAGAGATGAGTATTTTTTTTTTCTTTGAATAAGTAATATTTTTCTCCCGTTTCCCTCATCTCCTGGTGGCCATTTTTCTTATTTGTAGAAAATAACTATTGTAGAAACCTTGTATATATCCATATAATTTTTATCATTTCTCATTCATTGATCATTGTGTTGATCCTTTCATGTTAATTAATGTGCAGATTTATTTCATTCTTTTGTTTGTAGAGTAGGTTTTTGTTTGTAACGATGGGAAAATTGTATTTCCATTTCTTTTTAAAAGATAATTTTAATAGTGAATTTGTATTTTTTAGATTTTACATGAATTATAACACAGTATTTTCTCGAATATACCCTGCACCCTTGTATAACGCTGAGAATTCAAATTTCATGTAAGGAAAAGCTGGAAATCCCGCACCCTTGTATTTTCCAAGGCGTAGTATCCAATGTAATACACAATTGAAAAAAGTTTGAAGCAACGTTATTTAAATCGGAAGATTAAGAAATATAATTTAATTATTTCAAACACTAAACTCAATTAAGATTTATGAAAATTTGGGTTGCGAACACAAATTGGATCAAAATTTAATCCCTTTCTGCATCTGCTACAAACTAGTAAACTGTAAAATTCTCTTTTATTATTTTTATTTATTTATTTATTTATTTATTAATGAAAAACGCTGAAGAACAAAGCCTTAACGGTGCAAAAGAAACTCAAAATTTACTAAAATTTAAAAATATGTTCAGTCCAAAAATGATAATACATTTACAATACAGTAGAACTCGGATATTGCTTAACTGCTGGGGCTTGGAATTTTTCCGTAATAGGTTTCGTTAACCAGGAAGAGAAAAAAATGGAAACGTGTACAAATTTTTTGCTGATAAATTACTTTGTTATTATACAGTATTTGCAGTAGCCTATTACAGTTCAGAGTAATAAATTTTAATCAGTTGATTATAGAAAATATTCTAAAATTGAAGTAGTTTTTTTTTTTTTTTACGTTAGTGAATTTCCTTATTAATAACATTGAAATACAAATTAAATTCTTCATCAGTAATTCACTTTCAGTTAAGAAAAAAGTTTTTAATTTGCTGGAAAGATCATTTAACTCTTTTGATGAAAGACCTTTTTGCTCCTGTTCACACTGTCATCACTCTCGGACCCGCCATCTTGATTTTCGCAGAGCTATTCTGTAATGGCTTCATCCATTAATGGCCCCACCGTTACTAAATTGCTATCAATGCCAACAAAGTCTTTAAAATTAATTCCGGAGAGTTTCTCTGTAAACTCCCTACTCGCGGATAATATCGCACTCCTAAAAAATCCAGTTAGCGTTTTTGACCTCGCCCACCGTTCAGAAATGAAAGTGACGTGATGTTGTTTTTGCATTTTATCAGTAGTGATGATTAAATGTGTTTCAAGTATTGGAAAAAAAAAAATCGTTTTTCAGTTAATATTGGGATGAATTTTGCGTACATTTTTTTCGGAATATCCGGGTTTGCAAAATAATCTGTTCTTAATATTAGGGGAAATTAACAAGAAAAACCGTGATTGGGGTCGGGACACGAAAAAATTTTGTATTAAGCAAGTTTTCGTATTAACAGAGTTCGTAATATCCAAGTTCTACTGTAATTAGAAAATGATCCAGTCAATAAATTAAATCATTAAAGATATTTGTTAAAAAACATTTGGGAATTAACAAATTAAATTAGGTAGCATAGTTGATACAAACTATAAGAATCTAATTACAGTAGAAGCTCGATATCTCGAAAAAATTTTATTTCCCTACATTTTCACTACTAATTCAATGTAAATTTTCCTCATTATCTCGAAACATTTGCTCGGAAAACTCGTTATGTTGAATTTTGACACCCATAGTATTATCATTTCTTCATGTAGTACCTTTACTAACCTATAGCAGCCGCCACGTAAGTTGAACGACAGGATGACGTCATTTCTAACGCCAGCCAATAGACGTTAACGGGAAGTAAATCGCTTAGCTATACCATGAAACATCTGCTTTCGTTTTCGAAACATTGTTTTCGTATTTATATTTAGTTTCTATTTTCGTTTTTTCTTTTAAATAGATAAATGAAATTAATAAATTAAAAAATGATGCAGAATAGTCGACTTGAATGCAATTTGTTTTATATTATGACTTTTAATAGGCTTTCCACGTTTCAACGATATCTCCACCATTACTATAGTAGAACAAGTGCATCATGGGTAAAATCCAGACAAAGCATATTGATGAGATGACTTACTGCACATGTCAAAAAGATTGTTCAATTTACGTGGCGGCAGATATAAATATCTTGATTTAAAAGTAACCCTCCATATCTCGAATTTTCTCGTTTCCGTGAAGGGTTTTCCCTTGGACCATACTTGGAAAATATACGCGAAGGGTTTTCCCTTGTTTAAGATCAACTTCATTATTCACGTATTTTCTTTTATAATGTTTAAAAACATGCAGGAAGGGATTAATATTTTATATTCGTATTCTAGTGTACGGTAATTTAATGGTAATTGTGTTCTAAATTGTATTAAGTTTTTACGAATTCGAAGACGTGTTATTCAACGTTTTCGACGCCGTAAAGAGCAATAGAAAAGATAGAATTATATGAATTTCTTTCTTTCCTTGAATTATTTAAATTATATTTCTACAATTGTCGCCATTGTATTTGACGTGTCTCAAGAGTGGAAAAGATCGGGAAAACTTGTAAAACCCGCACCCTTGTATTCCCCACACTCCCCTCCTCGGGATGTAAAAAAAAAAATATGTATAAACTCCAGGGTATATTTGCAAAAATATGGTAATTGGACAGTGGTAGTTCTTGCATTGAAGAAATGCTTTTTTATTTTAAAGTGGTAAATTCTGTAATTTACATTTTTTTTTTTTTTTTTTTTTTTATAATACTTTCTTTCGGTACTTGATTTTTATTTAAAACCAAACCAATCTCTATCATTGCTTAAGAGCCCCTGCCTGTATTTTAAAGGGATTAAAAAGCCCTAAAAAAAGTAGTTGTGGGTGGCACTGCTGCCACTCAAGCCAGTTTTCCTTTCTTTGTGTTTTAGTTGGATGTAAAGTAAATTTAGAAATGCAGTTGTACAATAATAATAATATAATAATAATAATAATAATGCAATGTTTATACTTTTTAAATATTTGTTTAGTTGTTGGATTTTTCCCTAGAAAAAAAAAAAAATTTAAGATGCTGAAAACATCACATGATTTTTTTTTCTACATGTGTAGACAAAAAAAAAAAAAAATTTTTTTTTAATTTTTTTGTTTGTTCGTTTTATTTTATTTTTATTTTTTCTGTTGCTTGGATAGGAAACCTGTGTAAATATTTTCAAAGACATTTTTTAGGGATTTAAGAAAAAAAAGAAAAATGATAAGAAACCAATTTCCTTCAAGTAGAAGAGCTTTTGCTAAATGGTTGGATTAATCACTTAAGTGTTGTGTATTTGTATATGTGCAGTATTTGTATGAATGCTCTGATATACGGATGTATGTATACAAAGTACATCGGGCATTCCAAATAAAGGAGGGAAATATTTTGTTTATAATAAAACAGAAAAAGTTAAAAAAAATTTTTACTGTAATTGGGTGAAAATGAATCCACTTTGAAACGATATTTTTAATGTGTTCACAGCAAAGTTTTTATTTTTTATTTTTTGGAGGGGGGGCCAAATTTAAGTTTTAAATTATGGGCATAAATTAATTTCTTTAGCAACTTGTGAACTGCTGAAATTCAACTCAAATAAAGTGACGATCCTTATTGTACAGTATCGTAATGATTCCCAAATGGATGAGGGCATATTAAAAATTCGATATATTATTGTTATTGTGTAATCATTTATGGAAATTAATGAAAAAAAAAAAACAACAAATGATTTTATTCATAAAGCAAGACGGAGGAAATAAGGATTGTTTTATTAAATATTTGGAATCCAGTTGTATAGATATTTTTTTTTTTTTTTTTTTTGTAAACAAGGGAGAAGAAAATCTAAACGCCGATACGAGTTGGATTTTTGCATCATTCCTCGTTCTGAAGATTGATTGATTTTTTTGTGGATTTGCTCATTGCATTTGAATATTTAATTTAATGTGGTGGGGCTTTTCAACCTTGTTTTCTTTTTGGTGGTCCATGGTTTTAATAATAATAATAATAATAGCAAGGCATAAGTTGTTACTTGATCAGTCCAAGAAAGACTATTTTTCCCCTCATCATTCCATGGGCAAGTCTTAAATTTTGATCATTGAAAGATAATAATTATAGGAGAAATAAAAGTATTCACAATGAGAAGGTAAAGGATGGCTTTGGTCCACCAGAACAGCTAAAGACTTCAGAATTGCATTCATTCTTTACTGCCATCTTCTGCTCTTCTCTGTGGTCCATCGTCACCTCATTGCTGTTGTGGTTGTTAAATTTATTTTGTGTGCGATTAAGTGACCTATTTTTTACCCATGACCTTCCTTTAGGCTGGGAATAAAATTGTATACTGAAGCATTAAATTTTGATTAAAGTAGTCCAAATAAATCCATGTGTGACTTTATTGATAGGTTCAATGTACCGAGTTTTGTTGTGCGATTAAGAGATGGCGCATGTGGCAGCGGTCGTTACAGTGTTGCTTCAAATCCGTGGCTTCGTTAAAAATGAGTTGAATCGAGAAAATTTAATAATGATTTTAGAAGTTTATTGCAATTAAACCACAAAATAATTAATGTAAATAATGAAATTTAAATTAACGAAACATTTTGTTTTAGAATGAATAGAGAATCTGTGATACAGGTAAACACTCCTTATAAAAAAAACTTAAAGGACCAAGAATTCAGTTCGTTATAAAGAGAATTTGTAATAAGGTGATTAAGAAAATTTGTATCATTATACTTTGTCTCACTACAACTCCATTTCAAAAGTTTAGCAAACTTAACAAAAAATCATCCACCAGACTGAAACAACTTTAATTCCTGATCAAAAAATACTTTCAGAAAAAAGACAATGATATTGTCGAAATAATAGATAAAATAATAATAACTGAAAAATTTTGAAGAAAAAGTGATTTTGAAAATTGAAAATAAAGAGAAACAAAAAACCCACTTGTTTCAAAAGTTTAGCAAATCATGAACATTGTTAAACGAAATGATTTTTAATTAAAGAAAAACATTAAATCATGCGAGTTGGCGGGCCAATTTAGAACGGGGATGTTTCTGCTTGGAAACCACGAGAGCACACGTTTCGCCGTATGTGATGAAGCATTGTCTTGCTGGTATACAAATTCGGGGTCGTCATCTTGATACAAGCGTTCTATACTTGGAATGAGAAAATGTTCCATCATCTCGATGTACATGTCAGCATTAATGCTAGTTTTCAGGATGCAGAGATCGCCTATTCCTTTGGAGGACATGCATCCCCAGATCATAACTTTCTTGGGAAACTTTATTGAGCGTCGTATGCATGTTGAGCTGAATTCTTCTTCCCTTTTGCGATAGTCACGCACCCCTCCATCACTAAACGAGACACAGAACGCAGATTCGTCACTCCATATGACCTTAGACCACTCCTCCGTGGTCCAGTGGAGATGCTTCTTGGCCCAGTCAACGCGACATCTGCGTTGTTTTTGATTCAACGCAGGTTTAACTTTTGGCACTCGAACTTTGTAACCAAGTTCGGCAAGCCTCCTCCATGTAGTAGTCTTTGAGGCGTCTTTTCCAAGTTGGTGAGACCACTTTCTTGCGCAAATCTCGATGAAGTCACAACTTGCTTTAAGATGCGCAGATCACGTTTTGCAGCGAGTCGTGGTCGCCCTGTCTTTCGTTTGGCCTCGGGAATTTCTCCGTCATTGTTGTCAATGGCTTGTAGACATCGTGATATTGCTGATATCGATCGGTGAACGCTCCCAGAAATTTCCTTTAAGGTTTTACCCGCCTTTCGTTGTTCGTAAAATTGGGGCTTTTCTCTCGCAGTTAACTGTGCTGCTTTCCCCATCTTTATTACATATAATCACATCAGATCCCAGTATCTAAGGTATAAATGACAATTTTCTCCCCTCCATCTCTAATGATCTGTGCTATATGCTAATGACAAACAGCTTTTGCTAAACTTTTTTGTTTCTCTTTATTTTCAATTTTCAAAATCACTTTTTCTTCGAAATTTTTCAGTTATTGTTAAGATATTTCATCTATTATTTCGACAATATCATTGTCTTTTTTCTGAAAGTATTTTTTGATCAAAAATTAAAGTTGTTTCAGTCTGGTGGATGATTTTTTGTCAAGTTTGCTAAACTTTTGAAATGGAGTTGTATATGAAAAAAGCTGCAAGGCAGTATGGGAAAGTCACGTTACCAACTGTCATCTCAATCAGATCAACGCGCAGCCAATAAAAAAGAAACTGAATCCATAGAGGCTAAATTGAAACTGAAACGGTGCTTCATGTTTTTGAGCATTACGCGTGCGCAGTCTGAGACTACTTTATGGGGCGGAGGTGAACTGCTTTCCCATACTGCCTTGCAGCTTTTTTTCATATAGTGAGACAGAGTATAGATCAGTCTTAATTCAGTTCTATTTGGTATCATCTCTGCAGTTATTAATTTAAAAAAAATCTGTTATTTTAGGTTGCAACCAGATCTGGAATGTATTCTTGGAACATTAGGTATCTTATCAACTTACGAAATCCATCCTTTGCTTCTTGAATTGTTACAACTGATTTATCATAAATGTCTCCACATTAATTAATAGTGTATGAAAATTTTGATTAATTTAATAAAAACTAAGAATTACTGTACAGCATTTGGTCATATCTGACTTGTCGAAATCATGTTTAGAAATTGACATGTAAAATCGTGCCAAATTCACGTGTGAAAACGAAAATGTCTGTGAAGCCTTAGAATACTGTCCTGAGTTTTTAAATTATCAACTTATGTAATTGTAGAAAATAGAAAGTTAATTTCATTGTAGGGTCTCATTTAACGTTGGGTTTAAATGTAGTCAACCAAAAAAATAGTTTTGCAGAAAGTTTCGTTATAAGGAGTTTTTACCTGTACTATGTTTGAACTATGTTGCCTGCTTCGGTTACCAACTGTGTTTTTAGCACTCCAACATCATGTATCAGTTAGCAAGAAGAAACGGGAAAATAAAACGTGGTGGCTAAGCGAAATCTCAGCAGCAAGTGGTCTGACGAGGAAATCACAGCTTTGTACATTTGGGGAGAAAAATTTTTAGACTAGAGAAAGGCTAAACGTAACCGCCACATGTATAAGCATCTAGTAATGGTGCTGCTCCATCATCACCGCATCCATTGTAATTTTGCTAATTCATCATTTCACTTGGTAACCATTATTTCGCTTAGATGCAGTGCGAATGGAAGTGCTTGATTAGCTAACCACGGTTAAGTAACTGCGGTCTGTTGACCGTGATTAACTCTCATGCGAACATTGTATAATGAATTATTAAACATGACGTTCAATTCAGCTACATTTTTTTTGGTAAACTCGTATGTTTATTTATACAATTTAACCGAAAGCTTATGCATGTTTATTGGAAGTTTAACTTTAACTTTTAGAAATTTATCCTTTAATTATTTCGAAGTTTTATGTAAACAGTGGCTCTTGTGGCTCTGGAAACAAATGGTTTGACTTGAGGGCATGGATGTTTGTCCCTTTACTGCATAATAAGCTTGAAAGACCAATGCTGATCCATGGCATTAAATTCCCTTTCAGCCTTGGAAGTTTGGAGACAATTGGTGAGATTAGAGTCCAGAATACCCAAAGGCCAAGAAAAAGACCAATAAATTAGATTAATCGGAGCAATTAGAAGTTGCTGTTGATGAAGATTTCATGTCATTGACTGATGAACCAAAGAAAAAAAACTTGCAATTGCAGTTGTAATCAAGTCAGGAAACCAATAGACAAAAGATGTACAGTATTCAGCTTTTGCGCAATCAGGGCGCCACCACGTGAAAAATTACTTGTTGAACTTGTGAATTTACTTACTTTTCAAACCCGCTTATCCGTTAGGGTCGCGGGGGCAGCAGCCCTATGGAGGATCTCCAGCGATCGTGATCTTCCGCCATCAGGCGCATGTCCTCCCTGGTAATATCCAAGCGACTCGCACCCAGATTCTCCATGTAGTCTAGCCACCTGGTTCTAGGCCGACCCCTTGGTCTCTTACCCACCGGCTTGGAAAATAACAACTGCCTAGGAAGACTATTTTGCGGCATCCGTATCACGTGGCCATACAAGCGCAACTGAGATCTTTCAATGCGGAGAAGTAGCGGCTCAACACCTAAAGATTCCCTTATTGTGCTGCTGTACACTATCTAATAGGGTAACACCTGCCACACTTCTCAGAAATCTCATTTCGGCCGCTTGTACTCGCGATCACACACTTTCGGTCATTACCCAAGCCTCATGAATGGTGAGAATGATAGGGGACAAAGATAGATTTGAAGACGGAGAGCTTGGCTTTGTTACCCAGCTCGAGTTTCGTTACCACGGATCGCCACAGTTCACGTCTGACACAGCTTGCTGCACTGATCCGAGCATCCAATTCTTTCTCCTGCTGTCCATCACTCGTGAATGCAATCCCGAGATACTTGAATTTCTCCACCTGTCTCAATGAGGCTGTCTGGAAAGGACCAGAACCTCGGTTTTAGCCACACTGATCTTCATCCCAGCTTCTTCACATTTGGCTGCAAACTGGTCTAGTGCATGCTGAAGATTCGTGCGAGAAGACCCAAGGAGGACAAGGTCGTCGGCAAAGAGCAACCTCTCCACCAGGCAGTCGCCCACACAAACACGCTCATCGCCTCGGCTGCCCCTGTCTATCCAGTCCATAAAGATAATGCACAAGAGGGGCGACAGTACGCATCCTTGGCGGAGTCCAACACCCACGGTGAACGGTCTTGACTTAATGCCATTTATCCGGACACACATCTCAGAGCTTTCGTACAGAGACATGATAGCAACCAGTAATTGCCCATCCACTCCATACTCTTGCAACACTTGTGAATATGAAGCAAATTTCCACAAAAAAATAAAAATTACATTTATTAACAACTCATTGCAATTATTTACAAAATGTTTTAAATGTTTATAATTATGCTTTTTGTTCTATCATTCTGGAATTGCAGTGCATTTTGAAATTTCATTAACAGTTGAAGATCTCCTTCTACCATCAATTTACCACTAATATAAGCTTCCAGTGGAGTTATTTCTTTTCCAAGGATCCTTTCAAAGTCTGTTTCATGGATTCTTAAGATGACATCTGAAGGTTTTGTATCATTTTCAAAGCTTAAATAATGCTCACCTATTACAAAATGAAAATGTCAATTAAAATAAAGGTTTTAAAGATAATATAGTAAATTACAGCTTTTTGCAATTGGAAAAAATATTTTTAAAATAGAAAATGCAGTTTTCAAATGAGAAAATAGACAAAAATTCATAAAATTTAAATCGAAGAAACAAAATAATTTACATAATATAATTAAAAAAGCGTTCCTGTTACTACCACTCTCCCTTACCCTCTAGTGTCAATTATTAAGTACCTAAAGGTGCTTTATGCTATCAGTGTTTTGAATTATTTACAAAATGGTTGTAATTGATACAATGGCACGTGCTCTAATGGTACCCATATGACGCTCTCAAAAATTTTCAAAGATAAGGCATGTTATATATCAAACAACTTGGAATGATGTGTCATGAATGAATATAACGTAAATTTAATGATAGTCGAAGTTGGTTCAAAGTAACCTGGTTTAGTGGAACCATTATGGCTCATTGGAACTTTCAATGCTAAAATATTGCATGTAATATATCCAACAACTTGGAATGATGTGCCATGAATAAATTTATCGTAGAATTAATGGATAAACTGGTTTAATGATTATCCACGTAGCTTTGAACCAGTTTGGATAATCATTAATTCTACGCTATATTCGTTCATGGTACATCATTCCGAGTTGTTGGATATATAACATGCCTTATCTTATCTTTGAAAATTTTTGAGGGTGTCATATGGGTAACATTAGAGCACATGCCATCGTATCAATTACAACCATTTTGTAATAATTCAAAACACTGATAGCATAAAGCACATTTCGGTACTTAATAATTGTCACTAGAAGGTAATGGAGAGTGGGGGTAACAGGGATGCTTTTTGACTTTTATTATGTAAATTATTTTGTTTCTTTGATTTAAATTTTATGAATTTTTGTCTATTTTCTCATTTGAAAACATTATTTTTTTCAATTGAAAACTACATTTTACCAATTGCAAAAAGCTGTAATATGACCAATGAAAATTTTACATTACACATTCGAACCTCGATTCATCGTTTTGTGGGGACAACTGGGGAAAATATGGATGCGGGATCATCATGTATTAAAATGAATGAATACACTTAATTTGCTTATACAGTACATTACATAGTTATTTAAAAAAAGAAATTAGTGATGACAAAATATTCTATACGATATATTCCCTATATACACTATATGATCAAAAATATCCGGACACCCCTCACAGATCATCGATTGGCCCAATGTCACATGATAATGACTTGCACATCATTTAAATAGCTTCCCACACCTTCAGACACAACTCTGCTTGGACATTAGCAAGAATGGGTTGTTCGGCAGAGCTCAGTGAGTTCCAATGTGGAACCATCGTTGGATGTCACATATGCAGCAAGTCCGTGCGTGACATTTCCAGCCTTCTTCAGATACCCAAGTCAACAGTCGGCGATGTCGTTATGAAATGGAAGACCTGGGGATCAACAACAGTTCAACAACGAACCGGTAGACCCAAGAAACTAACGGACAGAGACCGTCGAGTGCTTCGTCGTGTCACCCGCAGCAACCGGAAGTCCTCGGCGGAAAAAATTGCCACAGAGTTTCGAAACGCCTCTGCAAACGATGCCAGTACCGTGACAATTCGTCAGGAACTGCACACGATGGGATTCCATGGCCGTGCTGCTGCCCACAAGCCCCACATCAGCAGGGTCGACGCCAAGCGACGTCTGGAGTGGTGCAAAGCCCACAGAAACTGGACAATGGACCGATGGAAACGTGTAATGTGGACAGACGAATCTCGCTACACACTCTGGCAATCTGACGGACGAGTTTGGGTTTGGCGCATACCTGGAGAACGCTTCTTACCTGAGTGCACAGAGCCCACAGTCAAGTTCGGAGGAGGAGGAGTCGTGGTGTGGGGCTCATTTTCACGGTACGGACTGGGCCAGCTCCTTCCTGTGCAAGGAATCACGAACTCCGACCGTTATCTGAATGTTTTGGACAACTGTGCACTTCCAACGTTGTGGCAATTTTTTGGAAACGGGCCATTTCTCTACCGACACGACAATGCTCCGTGCCACAAAGCGAGGCGTGTACAGGAGTGGTTTGCGGACTCAGGGGTCGAAGAAATGGGTTGGCCGGCACAAAGTCCCGACCTCAATCCTGTAGAGAGTCTGTGGGATGAATTGGAAAGACGCTTGCGGGCCAGATCACATCGGCCAACTTCTGTACCTGAACTGATTCTCGCTCTTCGGGAGGAACGGAGGAACATTCCGGAAAGTACCTACCAACATTTGGTGGAAAGTCTTCCCCGAAGGGTGGAAGCTGTGATTCGGGCAAAGGGATGTGCAACGCCGTATTGATTTCCATGAAATCGTGGCTAGAGCGCAAACGTGCATGTGTCCGGATATTTGTGATCATATAGTGTATTAAATTATAGAAAATAATTGAAGTGCTTGTGTGAATGTTTTCCTGAGGCCTTGTGTAAATAGCAGCACTAGTTCAGGTTCATCGTCATCATCACTGACATTATCTTGCTCCTCCTTCATGCAACTTGTGTTTACCACTTTATCACACATTTCTTCCACTCACATCATTGAGATTCTTATCCAAAGACATAGGTATCAAACTCCACACAAGTGAGCTCAAGATCCAGTTCTTCTTTTACTTTTGCTACAAAATGATTAATCTGGGAAAATGTGCTTTGGGACAAAACTACTTCTAGACAGATGTGGGAAATTGATAGATCAGGGAACAATGGATGAAGGTTTTTTTCGCCCTGGTTTCGATAGCTGTTGCATAGGGACCAAGGAAAAATGATATATCGAGGTTTGACTGCATAAGAACATTCAAATATCATAATATAAAAATTAAATCCCGATTGAGTTTCATCAAGTTTGTCTCTTTCTTAACTAATTTTTTTTTTTTTTTTTAAATATCACTGTTTCTGCAAAACTTAAAAACTAAGAAAAAACTCTTTCACTACAACGATAATACCAGGCATGTTTTTTAAGCAAGTACTGTTTTGCGATTCCGCCGCCGCAGCACTACGGTCGGCATTCCACGCATGCGCGCTGGTTAACTACATCTCTTGTCTACGCACTGACGCCATTACAGTCTGATTCTTCATTGTATACGTTGTTTACTGAGTGTTTAAGATGCCTCCGACAATCGTGAGTCCCGCCGATTGTGAAGTATGGGCTGTTATACGATTTCTTAGTGCTAAAGGCGTAAAACCGATCGATATTCATCGTGAGATCTGTGAAGTGTACGGACAAAACATTATGAGTGATGGAATGGTAAGGAAATGGGTGAGAGCATTTAAAGATGGCCGCACAAATGTGCACGATGAAGAACGGAATTTCGGTCGTTAATGAAGATTTGGTGCAGAAAGTGGACGAAAAGGTGAGAGAAAACAGACGCTTTACAATTTCATCATTGTGCGCCTGCTTTCCTCAATATTCTCGTAGTGTTTTGTATCGCATTGTGACCGAGAACTTGAATTACCGGAAATTGTGTTCACGTTGGGTTCCAAAAATGTTGACGGATTTGCACAAAACCCAACGTTTAGGCAGTGCATTGACTTTCCTCGAGCGGTACCACAATGAAGGTGAAGATTTTTTAGACCAAATTGTTACTGGTGACGAAACATGGGTGGCCTACGTCACACCAGAATCGAAACAACAATCCATGGAATAGCGACATTCATCATCACCCAAAAAAGTGAAGTTTAAGCAAACAATTTCTGCCCGAAAAATCATGTGCACAGTTTTTTGGGACAGAAAAGGAGTATTGCTAGTGGAGTTTCTGCCTCGTAATGAGACAATCAATGCAGCGTCTTATTGTGAGACATTGAACAATCTGCGTCGTGCAATCCAGAACAAAAGACGTGGCAAGTTGAGTAAGGGTATCATTTTGCTGCATGACAATGCCCGTCCACATGTGACTAATCGGATTAAAGATCTCATCAAATCTTTTAAATGGGAAACTCTAGATCATCCTCCATACAGCCCTGATCTGGCGCCCAGCGACTACCATTTGTTCCTGCACTTGAAGAAACACCTGGGTGGTCAGCGTCTTCAAGGCGAAAACGAAGTCAGGCGGCAGAATTTTATGAGGAGGGTATTCAAAAACTGGTGCCACGTTATGACAAGTGCCTCAATATTCACGGAAATTATGTAGAAAAGTAGATTAAGGTACAGGCTTTCATGTAAAAATAAAATTATTGCGATATCTTTGCACGTCTTTTTTTAATTCCAAAACGGTACTTACTTAAAAAACATGCCTCGTAGATTGAAAATATACAACCTGATTCTGGAAGTGCTTTTCGGGAGCAATTGCTTCCATCATTCAGCAGCCCAGGACCACCTCAAGGAAACAGAGAACTGCCTGTGTCTATCGACAATCGACAATCGACAATCGAACAGCGCAGGGAAAAAACGAAACGAGCGGTCCGAAAGCAACGCTTTCACTGCCATACTCATCCAGGAAGTAACCAGGGGAAGTACACTGAACTAGGCAAGAAGCCAGATGAGACCTAGTTAAGTCATCCAGTGGATAAGATTGGGTCCTTCCCTATAAGGACGAATAAGTTGATTGTTGATTGACGAGGGGCACGAGGAGCTATGAGATCCAGTAGTCGGGAAAGATGGCATTTTGGATGTCGTCAAAATTGATGTCCAGGACGTGTCGAGGCCTGCGATGCCTGAGGAAACTTCTAAACGTGAGTGGATGCTCCAGAATATCTGCAACCAGATGATTGGGATGATCCTTAATCTTCGGAAGAAACTTCTTCAGTGACTCCTGTACATAGCTACCAATGGGAGGTATCTCAAAATCGTCGGAAATAGAAGTATTTGTTGCAATTCTCCTGTCGAGTTGGGCAAATGTCCTCAAGGTAACGTTTTGGAAGGTTTGGAGGTCCTTCCATCTGGACTTACATATTGTAGCCCAGGCAGGCATACCATAAAGCAAGATGGTTCGGATTACCGCCCTGTACAGCAATAGTTTGCAGTCCAATGCAAACGCGCTGTTTCGCCCCAGAAGAGCTACCAGACTGAATTTTGCCTTCTTTGCCTTGTTGATGGCGTAAGAGACATGGTCGCCCCAGTTTAGCTTGGCATCTATTACCACTCCGAGGTATTTGTAATGTTTCACCCATTCGAGCTCTTTACCAGAAAGGAGCAGAGGACTCGGGGGTTTCCGAAGTTTCTTTGTAATGAACATCGCCTTGCACTTGTCAACGTTTAGGTCGAGTCTCCACTTTGCAAACCATTTCTCGCACAGATGTAAGGCCTTTTGTAACCGTGATATGACGTGAGCTGGAACGCGGTCCGTGGTCATGATGGACGCGTCATCAGCGAACATATACAGCTTGCATTTTGTAAACGTTGGGAAGTCATGGATGAAAAAGTTGAAGAGTGCAGGGCCCAGGACAGAGCCCTGGGGAACACCAGCCTTAACGTCACACGGGTTGGACATGGAGCTGCCAACCTTGACACGAAATATCCTGCTCGACAGAAAGGATCTAATCAAGGCAATAAGATCGTCCGGAAAACCACAAGTAATCATTTTGTAAATCAGGCCTTCGTGCCAAACCTGATCAAAAGCTTTTCGGACATCCAAAAAGACAAGAGCACCATATTTAGCACAGTTAAGAGGAGTGTTTAAATCTGCAATAAGCCTCCAGATCTGGAGTTGGCAAGAGTGACCTGGTCGAAAGCCGAATTGCTCTTCACGAACAAGATTGTTAGCCACACAGAAGTCGTTAAATCTCCTAAGAATGACGCGTTCAAACACTTTTGACAGCATAGGTAACAAGCTTATAGGCCTATAGCTGATAGGGAGAGCAGGGTTAAGACCAGGCTTCTGTATGGTAACGATAACAGACTCTTTCCACTGGTCGGGGAAGTAACCATGTCTCCAGCAGTCATTCATGGCTTTGGTAATGACCGAGACAATATTAGAAGGCAAGTTCTTGAGAGCACTGTTAGTGATGGAATCAATACCTGCTGCTTTCTTGATTTTAAGTCGCTTGATGATGTCGGAGATTTCTTGAGCACTGATGACTTCCTCAGGGGTGGGAACACGATGAATGGACTGGTAAGCGATACACACATCGTTAACTAGCTGAGTGTTTTGGAGGCTGTCCAAGTTTGTCTCACGAGGCGTGGTAAATTGGATCTTCAGGGAATCCGCAATCAGTTGAGCCTTTTCCCCGTCACTGGTAACGAAGTTGCCATTATCTGCAAGCAGCGGCGGCAATTGGATGGGCCTGTTACCCTTCAAGGCCCTTACAGTACCCCAGAGGGAGTTGTCCTGGACAGACAAAGATTTCAGTTTTTCGCTCCACCTTTGTGCTCGTAGAAGTTTAACCTCTTCCTGGACCTTGCGAGAAAGCCTGTTGTACTTCTTCTTGAAAAAGAGTAGTCGCTTGCGCTGCCATAGTCTTCTATATGAATTCCTTTCAAGAATGAGTCGTCTGATGTAAGGAGGGAGGTCGAGATGCTCGGGGCGCTTCCTATCAGTAGTTGAGGTACTGGAAGTAGTGGCATCGTTGACAACACGGGTGATAGCATTAATATTACTATTGATATCCTCCTTATCAATAACCTCCTTGTAAGGAATGCTATTATCTCTAAGAATATCCCTAAAGAGCTTCCAGTCCTGTTTAGAGCGGAGCACAATCTTCTTATCGATGTTTAAGCCCTCAAACATAAGCATCACTGGACGGTGGTCAGATGATAAATCGTCGACCGTGAAGATATTATAGGGCTTGAGGAACCCTTTAAGGACTGCAATATCCAGCACGTCGCTAACAGGAGAGTGGTCGCAGTAGTATGTGTCATCAAGGGGGCCAGCAACGAAGGTGTCAATCTCGTTTAAGGTGTATCCATATAATATATTGCCGTTTTGATTGGGGCATTTGGAGTTCCACGCATGGTGCTTAGCATTCAAGTCGCCCGCAATAACAACTGGGATGGGCCCAGACAGCAGCTCGTCAAGTTCGCACGGATCAAGCCTGTGCTTGGGTGGGTTATATAAGGAGATGAACTTGATTTCGCCTGCATCCACATCGTTTATGATCACGGAGACTGCTTCCATTCCCACAAAGTCTGGAGTGGCAGACTCACGATGATCAATGCTGTCCTTAACAATGATCGCTGCTCCACCAAAAGCGTGGTTGGAATTATTACCCAGTGGCCGATCCTTGCGATAAACACGATACCCAGGCAAGGTAAAGACTTGAGTAGATTTCAGGTGCGTCTCGCACACGAAGGCGATGTCAACATTCCAGTTTGTAAGGAAATTGTAGAATTCGATGCGCTTGCGAGCGATTCCTCTTGCATTCCAAATATTACACCGGAGTTTCCCTTGATTAATGATCGTGTATGGGTGTCTGTCCATGATCATTTGTTGGATTCGTGAGAGGCAATCTGTGGCACTGCTTTTCCACTTTCCTTATATTGATTCAGCAAATTTCCCAGGAACCTGTAAACATCACGCAATTGATTGTGATCGGCCGTACGTGTGTCCCGGGTATCGGCAGAACTGGATGCGACCGAAGCATAGGATTTCCCCTCTACCACTTTGGTGCTTTTGATCCTTTTGACTTGTGGATATTTGGGACACTTGGTGTAGCTAGAAGTGTGCTGACCAGAACAACGTATACATTTTGGCGGGTCTTTGCCTTTTATGTTGGTACAATCCCTCGACTGATGGTCGCCAGCGCACTTATTACATCGAGGCGATTCTGTGCAACCTTGGGATACGTGACCAAAACGTAGGCAGTTGTAACACTGCAAGGGTCTTTTGTTACCTCTAAATAGTTCTACGGTAACAGCTAGAGGACCGACACGTTTTAAACCTAAGAAGGACTTATTATGTTCAGTATTCTGGAGGATAACTAAAATCATTGGCATTTCCACTGAACCATTTGCTTTTTTAAGCCTTATTGTTTTTTCCGGAAAATAATTCGCCTTCCTGAGGTCGCCGGCAAAGTCTTCAAGGTCATACGTTGTGTCGACATTTCGGACAACGTATTTCAGCATTTTTTCGGATTTTAGTTGGTGATGCTGAATCTTAAGCACATCGTTGCTTTTCACTCCGGACACAAGAGTTTTATGGCTCTCTTCGTCGTGACACCTGATCTTTATGGTGTCCTTTCGACCTGTGTGGGCGGTAATTTTGTCGAGAGGGACGTGTTTTTTGATCTCCTCCAAAATCTCCTTTATTGGCTTCCCGTGGTGACGAACGATGATTGGCGGGATATATATTGCTCCCTTTTCACGGGTGACATTAATATGGGATAAACTGTGCTTAGCTTTGTTAGCTCGAAGGGCTACAGAGGCACTAGCGCTGACATCAAATGTGGACTTTATATTGTCGATCCTAACACCTTTGTTCCTCTTATTCTGCGCAGTCTGCCAGTCATTTCCATCAATGTCAGCAGAGTCATTATCAAGCCTCCTCTTTGTGCCTGTTCTTGATGAGGAGCTACTGTCGCTGCCCGCGCCCAGACCTGCAGAACCTTCTTTACAATCGTATGGAGGAACAGCGTTATCCACTAACATGGGCGAAACGGATGGAATAGCAGAGCCCATGAATTCCTTGATAGCACTACTAAGATTGGCAATGCAGTTAGTAGTTTCCAAATTCGCACGCTTTACATCCTCTCTAAAGCTATCAATATTTGTGTTTACACTGCTAATATCATTAGTCAGCGATTCCAACCTTGTTTCTAATTCTAGATATTTTTTGTTCAATTCCGAACGGAATGCCTCAAGCTGGTCATTTATAATGATGTCAAAAGCAAGAAATCTGGGGTCCTTACATGCATCTTTGTAAGCTACATCACATGGTAACACCTTACCGTCAGCATATTTAATAGTAATGCTAGCGGATTTCGTAGACGCAGCGCCTGATGTCGCCATGAAGCAGGTGTGGTGCTGGGTTTTGCCGTCCTTAGAAGGACGCACCTACTCAGAACGATTCAGTTTAAAAGACTTAAAAAGTCCTACCTTGTTAGTCCTGTCTATCTTGAAGAATCCACCGATGCAATAGATATGTCGTCGTCCGTCAAGTGATAGAATTGTCGCGCAGTAGCAGCAGTGACCCTCGGTTCCTGCCTGTGTCTAGAAACAGCTGACTATATATAAGAATCAACAACCAATGAAGGAAAACCTGAAAAATCAGTTTCGCTGATTGGTTGACCCAAGTAACCAATCAGCGAAACTGATTTTTCAGGTTATATTTCATTGCTTGTTGACAATGACCTGGTGACTGGAATACTGAATAACCGGATGGAAATGAAGTGGCATACAAAGTATAGAAAACCGAGGCATATTCTTGATGTCAACTTCGAAGACATTGGCAACATTTCCTTCCCGGATTATTGGAAGATGTAAGACCACCCTCCTTCTCCCACCGGCCAGGTGGCCGAGAGAGCTAGGGCGCAGGCTTTCTAGTTCTCGAGTCCACCTAGTCGTGGGTTCAAATCCCGCCATGGGCATGGATGTTTGTGTTTGTCTCGGGCTGCATACAGATATAACTTGTGTAAAAAGGCGCAAAATGACCATAGAAGTTGACGCCAAAATTTCTAATCAACCAACCTCTTTCTCCCCCCCTCTCTCCTGACAATCGTCAATCTTATTTTTTGTTTTTTCAAAATGTGGAAGACCTGTTTGGGTTAGTCAGGCTTTTTGCCTATTTCAGTGTATTTCATGTGGAATTTATTCCAGAAGGATGAGAAACGTGTAAACTGCTTACGTCCCACCTGAACAAACGTACACTTCACTGTTCAATTGTCGAGACACTGGCAGTTCTCTCAGTTTCCTTGAGATGGGTTGGCTCACTTTCATTTGACTCGTCCTCATACAACTTGTCAATAATACTTATAAAATCTGAGTGATTTACTACTCCCCAAGGGAGAAAAGTCTTATGCAAAATGGACCCATCAAACTTTTTCTCGGATTCATATGATAGTTACTGGATTCAGCTACAATGGTAAGCTTGAAGTGCATAGAGTAAGAAAAACGGCAAAAGTTAACTCTCCTTATAACCAGAGAAAGTTCTAGAACCATTGTACAGACAGGAGATTCCTGTGTGTGGAAATGATGCAAAAAAGCTATAGCTCTATCAGGACAAAGCCTCTGGCTTTCATGGTGAGGATGGCAGAAGAAACTGGAATTGGAAGCATACCCTTTAGTGCCATTCCCTTCAAATCACCTCATGCAACTCCAATGGACTTTTGTGCCTTGGGCTCCAGAAATGTGCTCTTGGAAACCACTTATGAAAAACTGCTAAAGAAGATTGGGGCAAAATTGACCTCAATATTCTGCCACAAGCAATGTTGGAGAGGAAACTTCCATCCCGAGCCATCGTCCACCAACATGGGCATTCGATATAACACAAAGGCAGTGGCTACGTACAGTGCAACCTTGTACGCCTTCCGTTCAATGCAACGGAAGTGGCTAGCTATACCGCCATCTACCAACAGTTTCAGACTCCAAACTTTCTCTAATTTCGAAACAAGCAATATGGCAGATTCCCATTGCTCAGTGGAAAAATGCAACGTTTCAAACAATTTTATCTTAGCTTCAAGCAGCTAATATGGGACAGAATGAATATTGTTAATTGGGAAAAACTTTACCATCTTCCCTATCTGGTTAAATTGAACTATCTGACCATGACCCAATACTAGCCCCCACTTCTACAATACTAGTACGTGGACGCTAACGCTTCGCTCACGGCGACCCCGAATTACAAACATACCCCAACGTATTTGGTTACAGGGGGCAGTTGGTTTCCCCTCGGCCGGTTACAGGGGCAGTTGGTTTCCCCTTCTACAATACTAGTACGCGGACGCTCCCTCGCTTCGCTCACGGCGACATCGATTTATATACGTACCCAACCTATTTGTTTACAGAGGGCAGTTGGTTTCCCCTCGGCCGGTTACAGGAGGCTAATGAACCGTATGTTCTAGTGGTCACAGAAATGGCTGCCAGAAAGTTACGGGACCTCATTTTATGGCTAAACCTAAGTTAACCTCAGTTAATCTAACCCAACACTAGAACACTCAAAAAATGCTGGCTTACCTTTAAGGCATGGTTCCTTTCGACAATGGCTAATCATCCAGAAAGCCGAAAAAAAGAAAATCTGAAATCCACACGACCGTGACATGCCAATTGTGTGGTTGCTATAACAACAGCTAGCCAAAACACGCCCTCTAACGTCGGAATCCATACAATACTGTTTTGATTCTGTCGGCAGATGGCGGTACAGCTTGCCACTTCCGTTGCATTGAACGAAAGGCGTACAAGGTTGCACTGTACGTAGCCACTGCGTAACACAAAAGATGGTGATAACTTACCATTTGAGAAGCTGACGTGGAATTTATCATTACTTGAACCTAATAATTCCATTGTAACTTTTGCATCGATTCCATTTAAAAATCCCATTCTGGAGGTATTTGAGAGTATTTCGGACAATTTTTCAGCAGTGTTGGATTTGGAGGAGACCGTTTCTTTAGATGTATCTTGTAACGTATCTTCTGGAATGAAAGGCAGAAAAGGATCGAACGAG
>JAHWFO010052570.1:0-10601 GCA_023313115.1 Rhysida immarginata | reverse complement strand
CCGTATCATTATATCGTGGTAGGCCTGTGCGAATATATCATTCCGCCATACCAATTTATATGTTTTCACGTTCGTTGTTTTACCTTCGGGAGCCAAAATAAATAGAGTCAGGGCTGGTGACGCGAGAGCAAGCGACATACAGTTGTCAATTAATATACAGGGTGATTCTAAATGGTCGTGCCAAAATGAAAAGGCAGGTAGAGGGTGAAATTCTGAGCAAAAAAGTCTAGTCGCGTTTTTCGATCTAGGGCTCCATTAAAAAGTTATAGCGCTTTAAAGTTCGGCATCGGCATGGTTATTAGAAGTTAGGAATAACTAACTTCTAATAACCATGGTATCGGTAAGGAATACCAAGATAGATTTCCGGAAGAGACATCAGGAAACTTTAGAGACATCTGTTGGCAATTTTTCTCCTTATATATATAGATTCGTAAAGAACAAAACCATAGTGCAATTTACTCGTTACGACATCAATTGACATTATATTCTTGCTGGAACCAGTTGTTGTTTGTTCCCGTGGGAATAAGACTTTTTCCCGCAGAAAGAAGTATCTTATATGTTGTCTCAAGTACTAAATAAATTTCACAGCAAATTTCAACTAAATCCCTTCAGTAGTTTTGGCGCCAACCTTTAACATATAAACAGAGATACAGACAAGCAGGCAAAAATCCTAAAACTATTGTTTGAGCTTCAATATCGTTTCTAATACACGTAGAAATCACTTTTACTCAAAAACATTAAAGTAAATTTTTCGCCTTGCTACTATTATATACTAGCAGAGAACCCGGCTTTGCCCGGTATAATTGTACTTGTAGTTAAACAGAACAATCTCAAGAAGTTAAATTATAAATCCAAATTCGTTAAATAATAACCCAATCAATACTACACAGAGCGAAGGGGCTATCCATTCTAAGAATAATACGAAAGACATGATATAAGTGATGTACTGGGACTTTAAATTAACTTCTTGTTGACTTGCCGCAGATTAAAATGATACCCATCTTCACCACTGGGGCACCGCACTGGATACTTTGGACCCAACTTTTTCTTGCCCTTGACGTACACGCTCGTATACCCTCTTGCTTTATTCGAACCTCTCGTTGTACAGATGTCTCCTATGCTCGAATAGCCTTCTCTGTTTTAGCTCCAGAATTTCCATGGCCAATACTCGTTTTTTCTCTTTACTTTCCAGACACATAAATGATTGCAGTCGTCTGGAAGTTTGATAAGGAGCTGAAAGGAGACACGCGTGTCTCTTTTGCCTCATCAATAGACGCTGCCTTATTTATGTCCTCTCACTGCAACGTCATTTTATGCTCATTATTAATAATTCTTAAAAGCGAACGTTCAATCATCGCATTATCAGCTTCTGAGTTTCCAAAATATTTACATTCACACAGAATATAGTCAAAATCTATTTTTATAAAATGTTTGGATCTGCTGTGATACCAAATAAGCTAGGTAATAACCCCGCCGTTGCTCGGACTATTTTTTTTTGTTTAAATATTGCAACATCTTAAAAACAAACACTTGAAAATGTTTAGAATTAATAAAGTAAAAATCTTAATGAAATTTAGAAAAAAAATCTTTTTAAAGGCTCACAATAAATACACCTCTCCAGATATGCCATTGCCAATTTTGATTTAGTGAAAGTGTCTTAAAATAAGAAAAATAGGAATTCTAGGAGATATACCGGGAATATATTTACCTCTTGATATCCATCTTCACCACTGGGCAACCTCACGGGATACTTTAGAGCCAAGTGTTTCTTGCCCCTGATGTAGAAGCTCTTATACACTCTTGCTGTATTCGAAACTCCCATTGTTTAGATGTTTCCAATGCCCGTATAGGTTTTCTATTTTAGCTCCAGAGTTTCTCGTTCTTTCTCTTTATTTTCCAGGCACATAATTTTTTGCCAGTCGTCTGGATGTTTGACAGGCAGTTCAAGGGAGGCACGTGTGACTCCTTTTCCTCCTTAATAGACGCTGCCTTATTTAAGTCCTCTAACTGCATCATCATTTTATGCTCATTATTAATAATTTTTGAAACCGAAAGTTCAAAAATCCCATTAATATCGTCTCAGTTTCCAAAATATTCACATTCACACAGAATATAGTTAAAATGTATTTTTATGAAATGTTTCGATCTGCTATGCTACCAACTAAAGCTAAGTGATAACCCCGTCGTGGCTCGGACTCTGTTTTTTTGATTAAATTTTGCAATATCTTAAAAAAAACCACATCTAAACGCTTATAATTAATTTAGTAAAAATTATAATGAAAATTCAAAAAAAAAATTTTGTCAATGCTCACAATGGATGGACCCCTCCAAAGATGCCACCGCTAGTCTAAATAATTTCTTAGTCACGTAACCTTACTTTAGATGTACAGTCATGGACAAAAAAAACGCTCCCTCACTCTGTGTTGCTATATTTTTAAATGAGCTTTTAAAATAGGATGATATGATTTTATTGGTTAAAAATTTAGATTATTTTCGGACTGAACTAAACGATAACAGAGACATAGTGGCATAGTATTAAACGCTCATTTAAAAATATAACAGTACAGAATGAGGGAGCGTGTTTTTTTGTCCATGCATGTACACTTGATGTTGTTAAAGTTCCATTTCTTCTTTCCATGTCTTGAAGCAAAACTTGGCCATACATCACTTTGTGTTGTCTAGCGGTCACCGATTCTTCTATTTACATGCTTACCATTTACTCAATAGAGCACGGAGCTAAAGGAGTGCTTCCTCTGTCGTCTTTCCAGTCTTTCTCAATAGTCTACTAACTCCATTATCTCCAGTTACTGATCATTTTTAAAGATTTTCAAGAAATTGTTAAGTACTAAGAACTCTCTTTTCTAAGAAAAGCTTGAATGATAGGAATTCTATGCATTGTTACAAATTGAAATTTATCTTTATTGCAGAAACGATGTTTTGCATTATTGGTCATAAGATATATATTGTTAATCCTTGCATAGTGTTGATGCATTGCGTGTTGTCACCATTGTTGATAGCTATTGTTGAACAAACGTTTCCTTGCATTGTTGGTCATGAGATATGCATTGATGATCCGTTCATTGTTGGTCACGAGATATATAGTTTTGGTCCGTGCAGCATATGGATATCATTTATCTATCTTGAGAAGGATGTTTGTTTGTTTGTGGGTTTGTTTGTTTGTTTTTCATACAAATCTACAGTTTTTTTCCGATCTTGATAAAATTTCGCATACACGACCTTCAAAGCATGAGGAAGGTCACTGTCTACCTCAGATTTCGAAAAAATATTAACTATTGATAAAAAATCGATATTCATGATTATAGCAGGGCATATTAAAGAGAAATATCTCATGACCATTATGCAAGACAAAGTTTTTGACACAATAAGTATCAACAATGGTATCAACACGCAATTTACAAACACTCTGCACGGACCAACAATATATTTCTCATGATCAACAATGCAAATAAAAGTTTGTGCAACAATAGGTATCAAAAATGGTGTCAACACTCAATGCACCAACACTCTGCAAGGATCAATAATAATATGTCACATGACCAACAATGCAAGGCAAAGTTTGTGCAATATAAAATTCAATGCATAGAATTCTTGTTATTCAGGCTTTTCTTAGAAAAGAGAATTCTTAGTACTTAAGAATTTCTTGAAAATCTTTAAAAATGATCAGTAACTGGAGTTAATGAGTTAGCAGACTATAGCGAAAGAGAAAAAGACGACTGAGGAAGTACTCCTTTAGCTCCGTGCCTCTATTGAGCAAATGGTAAGCAAGTATATAGAAGAATCGGCGACCGCTAGACTACACAAAGTGATGAATGGCCAATTTTTGCTTCAAGACATCGAAAGAAGAAAGGAAATTGCAAGAACATCAAGTGTACAACTAAAGTAAGATTATGTGAGTAAAAAATTATTTAGACTAGAAGGCATTCTTGGAGACGTCCATCCATTGTGAGCCTTTAAAAATTTTTTTTTCGATAAATCAAGTGCCGGTATATCACCTAGAATGAATTTTTTCAGTGAAGAGGTAAATTCTTTTTTTCGGATTTTTCTTAGAATGGATAGTCCCTTCGCTCTATATTGTAGTGATTGAGTTATTATTTAAACAATTTAGAGGTTTAATTTAGCTTTTTGAGGTTGTTCTGTTTACCTACAAGCGTAATTATCCCGGGCAACGCCGGGTCCTCTGCTAGTTGATGCTAAGTATCGTTGCAGAAAATTTGCCTTGCATTGTTGGTCATGAGATATTTCTCATTATTATGCCCTGCCATAACCATGAATATCGATTTTTTATCACTAATTATTACTTTTTCGAAATCTGCGGTAGACAGTGACCTTCCCCATGCTTTGAAGGTCAAGTATGAAAACTTTCATCAAGATCGGAATAAAACTGTAGATTTGTATAAAAATCAAACAAACTACAAACCAACGAACCCACAAACAACATCTTGCTTTATATATATAGAAAGATATAGATTATAATTGTTATTTCTACTAGCATAGGACTCGGCGTTGCCCGGGATAATTACACTTGTAGGTAAACAGAAATTCTCAATTAAAGTTAAATTATGACTCCAAATTGGTTAAATAGTAACTCAATGTATATAGACCAGAGAGAAAGGACTGTCAATTATATGAGAAATTCGAAAGACAGGATTTCTAGGTGTTATACCAGCACTTAATTTACCTCTTGTTGACTTGCCTCAGATTAAAATGATATCTATCTTCACCACCGGCGAACATCGCTGCAGACTTTAGACCCCAGTTTGTCTTGCCCTTGACATAGAAGCTCTTATAAACTCTTGCTCTATTCCATACCCGTATAGATTTATCTGTTTTAGCTGCATACATTTCCTGACTAATGCTCGTTCTTTGTCGCTCCTTTCCAGGCACATAAATTTTTGCCTGGGAGCTCATAGGAGACACGTTTCAATCTCTTCCCTCAATACACGCTGCCTTCTTAATGTCTTCTCCCTACATCATCATTTTATCCTCAATAATAATAATTCTTGGAAACAAACCTTCAGTCATCGCATTATCAGTATCTCAGTTGCCAATATGTTCACAGAGTATAGTCAAAATGTATTTTTATAAAATGTTTGTCGGTGCAGAGTGTTTGTGAACTGCGTGTTGATACCAATGTTGATAAGCACCGTTGCACAAACTTTGCCTTGCATTGTTGGTCTTGAGATACTTCTCATTAATATGCCTTGACATTACCATGAATATAGATTATTTATCAATAATTATTATTTTTTACGAAATCTGATGTAGACAGTGACTTTCGTCATGATTTAAAGGTCAAGTATGCATAATTTCATCAAGATCGGAACAAAAATGAATATTTGTATAAGAAACAAACAAACAAACAAACAAACCCACCCACGAACATCTTTCTTTATATATATAGATAGACGACCAGAGGTACCCGATGTTGCCCAGGATAATTACACTTGTAGGTAATCAGAGCTATCTCAAAAAATTAAATTATAACTCCCAATTGGTTAAATAATAACTTAATCAATACAACACTGAGCAAAAGGACTATTCATTTTACGAAAAATACGAAAAACAGGAATTCTCGGTGATATACCTGGACCAGATACTTTAGACTCAAGTTTTTCTTGCTCTTGACTTAGACGCTCTTGCTCTATTCAAAACTTACCTTGCTCAGATGTTTCAAATGCGCATACAGCTTTTTCTGTTTACCAGCATAGTTTCTCTGACCTATACTCGTTCTATCTCCTTCCTTTCCAGGCACATAAATTTTTTGCCAGTCGTCTGGACGTTTGATAGGAAGCTCAAGGGAGACACGCGTGACTCCTCTGCCTCACCAATAGACTCTGCCTTATTAATATTCTGTCATTGCATCATCATTTTATGCTCATTATTATTAATTCTTGGAAACGAACGTTCAACCATCGCATTATCAACATCTCATTGTCCAAAATATACACAATCCCACAGAATATAGTAAAAATGTATTTTAATGAAATGTTTGGATCTGATGTGCTACCAGATAAGCTAGGTGATGACCCCGATGGTGGCTCTGACTGTTCTTATGATAAAACTAGCAGAGGACCCGGCATTGCCCGGGATAATTACGCTTCTAAGTATACAGAACAACCTCAAAAAGCTAAATTAAACCTCCAAATTGATTAAATAATAACTCAATCACTACAATATAGAGCGGAGGGACTATCCACTCTAAGAAAAGTCCGAAAGACAGGAATTTACCTCTTCACTGAAAACATCCATTCTAGATGATATACCGGGACTTGATTTACTGAAAAAAAATTTTTAAAGCCTCACACTGGATGGACCTCTCCAAGGATGCTTTCTAGTCTAAATAATTTTTTACTCCCGTAATCTTACTTTACATGAACACTTGATGTTGTTGCAATAATCTTTCTTCTTTTGATGTCTTGAAGCAAAAATTGGCCATTCATCACTTTGTGTAGTCTAACAGTCGCCGATTCTTCTATTTACTTGCTTACCATTTGCTCAATACAGCACGGAGCTAAAGGAGTGCTTCCTCTATCGTCTTTCACTCTTTCTCAATAGTCTGCTAACTCATTATCTCCAGTTACTGATCATTTTTAAAGATTTTCAAGAAATTGTTAAGTACTAAGAATTCTCTTTTCTAAGAAAAGCCTGAATAACAGGATTTCTAGGCATTGAATTCTATATTACACAAACTTTGCCTTGCAATGTTGGTCATGAGATATATATTGTTAGTCCGTGCAGAGTATTTGTTAATTGCATGTTGATACCATTGCTGATACCAAATGTTTCACAAACTTTTCCTTGCATTATTGATCATGAGATGTTTCTCATTAATATGCTTTGCCATTAACATGAATATCGATTTTTTTTATCAATAATTATTATTTTTTCGAAATCTGAGGTAGACAGTGATCTTCCTCACGCCTGGAAGGTCAAGTATGCAAAATTTCATCAAGAACGAAATAAAACTGTAGATTTGTATAAAAATCAAACAAACCCACAAACAAACAAACCCAAAAACAAACATCCTTTTTTATATATATAGAAAGGTCTAGATTATTATTATTATTATTATTATTATTATTATTATTATTATTATTATTGTCATTGTTTGGGGAAGCCAAACTCGGATCAAGTCCGGAAGCCAATCCCAGAGGCGGACCCAAAAGCGGGCCAAGCCCAAGGGTCTCAAATGCGAGGGAGAGAAAGTTGTGCACTCGTGGGAGTATTGATGTTTGGGTGTAAGAATTTCCTTACTATGTGATAGTTAGAGGCATCGGCCATGATAATCGAGGTTCCTGATTCGAATCCTGGTCGCAGAATTTTTCCTTCCATTTTTCAATTGAAAAATAATTACCTATGCTTGGGGACGCATCTCCAGTTAATAATTATTATTATTTACTTGTGAGTTCATCAACTTTCTGATGGTTTGGAGTGGAGAAATTCTCGATCTGCGGGCCAGGTTCCCGTCTCCCATTGGGCTTTCAACCGTGACAACTTGATTGTCTTTAAGACACCTTTAGACAGCTTGGTGTCTACGATAGCCCAATTGGTAGAGGCATCGACCATGATAGTCGAGGTTCCTGGTTCGTATCCGGGTCGCAGAATTTTTCTCCTTCCATTTTTCAATTGAAAAATCATGTGACAGGTGTTTAGAATTGTGGCTTTCTGTAAGGTTTTGTATAAGTGTGGGTTTAAATTTAGTGTTGACAGGCTTTTGTGTAGCGAGTGTGGAAAAACCCAGTGGCAAAAAGAACGATAGGAACAATGTGTACTCTGTTAACTCCCCAAAGGCGTTTTATTTCATGTGCAAGATCCGTATATTTAGTGATTTTGTCAGTGTATGTTTTTTTGTAAATTGTGTGTGTTGGGGATGGAGATATCAATTATGTAAGTCACTTTGTTTTGCTTATCTACTAGTGTAATGTCTGGTCTGTTATTAGGGATAGTTTTGTCAGTGATTATAGCTCTGTCAAAATATAGTTTATGTGTGGTGTTCTCTAAAGCCTGTTGCACAAAAACCGACTTTTCTCCGTTTTTGGGTGTTTTGGAACTTTCTCCGACTTTTCACGTTTTTCAGAAATCGACACCGTTTTACATTTGCCGTCTTTTTTGCGTTTTTGAACTTTGTCCGACTTTTCACCGACTTTCTTCCGACTTTTGGATTTCCAACCGAGTTGGAATTTTCTCCGTTTTTTCAAAAATCGCACCAATCAGGTGAGCTCTGAGAGCGCTATGCATTGTGGGCGTCGTCGAAGCCAGGAGTCAGATCAAAGCCGCCATTACAAATAAGCTCAAAAGTTTCACGTTGTCGTTGCAAAAAAAAAAAAAAATATGGAAAATTCGAAAGGCAAGCAGCTTAAACTGTTAAAAGAAAAATTAATGAAGTAGAGGCGAGACCGGCTGCATATTTTCAGACCTTCGTATGTTACAGACGGAGGCGGAGCTTGTGAAACCTAAAGCGCTTCCCATTGGTCCTTTTCACGCCTGGGCCATCGAAGCAATAATAACTTAGCTTATCCATCCAGAATGTTTTTAATAAAAAAAATATTAATAAGTTGCTTTAATAGAGCTTACATATTTTCAAAAATATCAAGAACAAAATCGTAGGTTTCTGCAGATCAAGAGAAAGAAATCAACTCGCTGTCGTGATCTTTGTTGGAGAGAATGGCATCGCAAGGGCAGAAATTACGCTCAGAAGGAGACTCCACGAATTCTGATTGCATTATCGCATATGGCTTTCACTTATGACATATGACTTAAATAGATGCAAAACCATTCGACGCACTATTCAAAAGTTTACGATGAAAAAAACAAACAAAAATTACCACCAAACATACGCATTTTATAAATATCTAAATTTTGCTTATGCCCACTGAATGTCGTTGTAGCGCAGTGGTAAGCTTTGCGCTTCACATACCAAAGGTGGTGCGTTTATATCCTATCATTGATAATTTATGCTTTTTTTTCCTCCTTCTAAATTCGTTTAAAATGTAAAATGCAGTTTGTTGACCTAATCTAAATTTTTCTTCTGCTATTTTTTTCATAGCAAGTATTCTAAAATATTTTTAATGACTTTGAAATAGTAATTGTTGGAAAAATAGTGAAGATTTTGAAAGTGATCTTGTATAATCATTAAAAAAAAAAAAGGTCTCGTAAATTTTGAGACCCACCATTTCACTTTTTCAACATATGAAGATCTGAAAATACACAGACCGGCTATTTGGAACTCGTCGAGGAGCCATGTTGATTTAACCATAGCCAACATGATAGGTATGATTTAACTCCCTATCATGTTGGCTATGATTTAACTCAAGTCTCACAGTCAGCCCCATATACGTCATGCTCGATTCCACCAATCACATAAGAGTTCGCGTCGTCGATTTGTCAAAAAACGGATAATGTAAAACGGTTCGGAAAAAGCTACGTTTTTTTTCAAAACTTCCAAAAAAGTTCTGCAATCCAGAAAAACGGACAAAGTTTCAAAACGGAGAAAAGTCGGTTTTTGTGCACCGACCTTAAAACAGTGTCGGGGATATATTTATAGTAAGGAGTGTGAATGTCCCTTAGCTTGTGTATCTTAGCTAGATGTTGATGTATGATGTTGGCTACCTGGTTATGTCTGTGCAAATAATCTGTCAGATGTGTTGGATGTTTTCCTCTGCGATATGGCATTTCCTGCAAGACCCGTCAGTCGAATCTTTGATGTGTTTTCTGTAGCTTTAATGTTAATAACCTGGTCTTGTATGGCAATCATAGTTCCTTCAGTTTCCCCAAAGAGACTCCCTTCACTCAACCAAAAGTTCGACGCTTTTTTGAGGACGTGTGGCTGGTTGAGGTCAGAAGAATGTCTATCGTGGAGTTGCTTTCCGAGCCATGATTGAAGTTTAGTGCATGTTGTAGGAATGTTATGGGTGTTCTGCATGCTGTTCAGATTCAGAGATGTGTATTTTGTAGCAGCCATGCAGACTGCTTTGTGTAATAGTGATGTGTGTTGTTTAGAGTGAAAGAATTCTCTGAGTGACTGAGTCTGTTTCTGGTGTAGATCTGTTATGTCAAAAAGACCTCTGCCTCCCTCTGAACGAGGCAGGTGAGTCTTTCAATAGCTGCGTGTGGATGGTGCTTTCTGTGCTTTGTAAGCAGTTTACGTTGTTTCCTTTCAAGTCCCTCAAGATCTGCGTGTGTCCACTGTATGACTCCAAAGGAGTAGGAGAGTATTGGCGTGGCATAAGCATTGATGGCCTTGATTAAATTTCTGGAATTTTAAGTATTGATGGCCTTCATTAAATGCGTTTTAAGTATCGCCTCTAGCCTATGAAGATATTGTTTAGTAGTGTATTCTTTATGTGTTTGTGCTCCAGAAGCTTGGCTTGCTTAAATCCTAGATATTTGTAAAATTCGTCATTTTCCATAGCAGCAATGTGATCTGGTTCATCTAATGTGAAGCCCCCTTCCCTGAGTACTCCATTTTCAATGTGAATGGTTTTGCATTTTTCCAACCCAAATTGCATGTGTATGTCTTTTGAAAAGGTTTGTGTAATGTCAAGTAATTGGTGCAATTGTGTTTGTGTGGAGGCGTAGAT